>JAULAV010003688.1:0-25008 GCA_030789695.1 Scilla litardierei
ACGAACACTTAACGAGCTTGTTCATAAACATCACTTAACGAGCTTGTCACGAACATTTAACGAGCTTGTTCATGAACATAAATGAACAAACACAGTAATGTTCAAGCTCTGTTCGTTTACTTACCGAGCTCTAAAAATCTATTTAAGCTTGTTCATTAAGCTTTCCGAACGAACGTAAACGAACATGTACCGAGCTTGTCCATGAGTAGTTCGTCGAACGTTCTGTTCGTCAACAGCCCTTCTTCCTTTTATGGTTTTGTTGATTGCTGGTCTCTGCAGGTGTCCATTTTTGGTGCTTTCCTGCGCCGTAGGGCCCTCAACCTAATTGAGGGACAACGCGGAGTAGCGGCTGCTGAGAACCATGCTTCTGAGCTTAGAGCTCAAGTGAGGAAGCTGGAGGAGGACCTGGGGAAAACCATGGCCGCAAAGGCCGATGCCGATTGGACTGTTGCTGAGGCAAAATGTAGCTTCAGCTCCGTGTCAGCAGCCAGGCGGCTGGCAGAAGCTCAGTGGGGGAAGGAGCGATCCCAACTCCGTGCTGAGCTGGTGGCTTCAAAAAGGGAGGTTGCTGACCTTCAGGTCAAGCTCTTTGAGAAGGGGAAAGAGGTCGAGGTTCACAAGGCTCAGATCACCTCCAAGATGGACATGGTGGCGAGAGCGATAAAGGACCTTTTTACATCCGACAATGCCTCGTCTTCTTAGATTAATGAACCATTACTTTTGTAAGACTGCCTTCAAGTAACTCGTTTGTAATTTTTCATAAATCAATGAAGAATTTTTTTGCATTTTATCTTTGAATCTATGTCAATATTTAGATATGCACATATATGGCCCCTCAACGACGTAAGTTTATATAGCTATGCATAGGGCTGTTGACGAACGATCTTGAACGAGCTTGAACAGTGAGCTTGGTTTTGTTCATGAACAAAATCCATGTTCAAGCTCTGTTCGTTTACTAATCGAGCTCTAAAAACCTGTTCAAGCTTGTTCGTTAAGCTTACCAAACGAACGTAAATGAACGTAAACAAACATTTACCGAGCTTGTTCACGAGTAGTTAATCGAACGTTCTGTTCGTTAACAAGACTTATCGAGTTTGTTCGTGAACATGTTCGTGAGCACACAATCAATCTTGTTTATGAATAGATTTTCAATCAAACAAACGAATGTCAATTTTTAAATCAGGAATAATACTATTTAAACATAACTGCCAATGACTAAATCAATTAAATAAAATGATTAAATATTTGCAGGACAAAAACAAATAAATCCAGCATAATAGCTCCATAAATCCCATTACAAGCATCCATTTAATCAAATATAGTAAAAATATAGTATTTGTCTAAATTTACTATTTTCGGTACATGTTCATTCACGAACACTTAACGAGCTTGTTCATGAACATCACTTAACGAGCTTGTTCACGAACACTTAACGAGTTTGTTCATGAACATAAATGAACGATCACAGTTATGTTCAAGCTCTGTTCGTTTATTAACCGAGCTCTAAAAATTTGTTCAAGCTTGTTCATTAAGCTTCCTGAACGAACGTAAACGAACATGTACCGAGCTTGTTCACGAGTAGTTCGTCGAACGTTCTGTTCGTCAACAGCCCTAGCTATGCAAACTTGGGTCGTTGGAGCATCATGACGCTTTATCTAACAACTATTGCTCGATTACGAGGAATACATTCGGTAGCGAGGGATATGGTCCCTTCAGCTTATGGTCGACAACTAAAGTCGAAGGTCGTTCGGTGGCGAGGGACGTGGTCCCTTTGGCTTATGGCCGACAATGATCGAGGGTCGTTCAGTGGCAAGGGCGGCCCCTTGGCTTACGGCTGACGAATAAGGTCGAAGGTCATTCGGTGGCGAGGGACGTGGTCCCTTCGGCTTATGGCCGATGACGATCGAGAGTTGGCAAGGACGGCCCCTTGGCTTACGGCTGACGAATAAGGTCTGACGAATAAGGTCGAAGGCTTCGGCTTATGGCCGACGACGATCGAGGGTCGTTCAATGGCAAAGGCGGCCCCTTGGCTTACGGCTGACGAATAAGGTCGAAGTTCGTTCGGTGGCGAGGGACGTGGTCCCTTCGGCTTATGGCCGACGACGATCGAGGGTTGAAAAATAGACAGGAGATAGAATTCATCATAGGAATTAACAATGGGGAAAAGAAATCTCTACTGTCTATTTCTCATTTGCTGATACATCTATTGATAGTACCTTGGTAGATGTTTAGCGTTCCATGGACGATGAAGTTCTCTATCATCCATATCGGTGAGTTGATATGTGGCCGGGCCGAGGATATCGATCACTTTGTAGAGTCCCTCCCATTTTGCAGCAAGTTTTTCTTGCTTCATGATCTCTAGGGAGAAGGCGACATTCCACATCACCAGGTCACCTACCTGAAAGCAGTGCCCTCGAACTTTGGAATTGTAGTCGCATGCCATGCGACCTTTCTGTTTGATGAGGGTTGCAAGGGCGCGCTCACAAACTTCATCGAGCAGTTACATGCTGAGTTCGAGGCCTTTCGAGTTTGTCTCTTCATTAAAGTATTGAAGTCGGAGTGGTCGCTCGTTCACTTCGACTGGATAACTACTTCGCATCCGTAGGCGAGCATAAAGGGTATCTCGCCCGTGGAGGCTTTGTGGGTCGTTCTGTACGACCACATGATTTCCAGTATCTCTTCGGGCTAAGTTCGTCCGAGCTCCATTTATCCTCTTTCGCAAAGGACCGAGGATGCAGTTGTTGGTAGCTTCTGCCAGGCAGTTGGTCTGGGGGTGTGTGACAGAAGCAAAAAGAAGCTTGATCTTCAAGTCTGAGTAGAAATCCCTGAAGCCATCACTATCGAATTGTGTCCCCTTGTCCGTCACTATGGATTGGGGGACACCAAATCGACAAACGATGTTCTTCCAAACGAATCTCTGGGCTTCTTCCCAAGTAATTCGGGCGAGGGGCTCTGCCTCGATCCAGTTAGTGAAGTAGTCGATGGCTACGATCAAGAACTTTCTTTGCCCGCTCGTCTTTTTGAACGTGCCAAGGATATCCAATCCCCATTTGGCGAAAGGCACATGACTGACGATGGGAATGAGGTCAGTTGGAGGAGCTGGGCTGACCTTGGCAAACTTCTGGCAAGTGGGACACTTTCGAACATATCGAGGGCTTCCTGGAACATGGTCGGCCAGTAATATCCTTGCCTAAGGGCTTTTAGAGGCAAAGCTTTTCCGCCCAAGTGGTTCCCGCAGTTGCCCTCATGGATCTCCTGGATCACGTAAAGTGCTTCTGGCGGAGATAGGCATTTGAAGTAAGGGAAGATGTCATGCTTGGTCCATCTCTTTCGTTATAGTGAACTGTAGATCAAGACGAACTGGTATGCTTTCTGTTGCGGGGTGGAACTCGCATACAATGAATTTGTATTATGGGGAACCAATGGCACGTTGGTTATAATGATAAGTTGGTTTGGATGGGCTATTTAACAAGTGATTAGTGGGGTGAAGAGGCTAAACTTGCCGTCGGGGGAGGCCACGGAGTCGAATCTCACCGGACACGGCATGAGTGGATCGGGTGGCGGGAGCCGAAGGCTGACGTTGACCAAAGGGGCGAGCTTTCCTGCACCACGAGCAACTCGTCAGAAGGGCTGGGTTGGGGTCCAACCCTTAGCCCCTCCGATGCCTAAGTCAGTAATTGGACTTAAAACAGGGGCTTGGCACGCCGGTCAGACAGAGGGTGTGTCGACCGTGTGTGGCGAGCTATAAGTGGGAGAACAAAGATATGGACGACCTTTGCTCTCGTGTGTGAATAAAAGGTTGAGAGAGAATTTGCCAACCCCCTCGCCGTAAGAAGGGAGGGGGTATTTATACCTGATGGGAGATGATTAGGTTGTGTTGATCTGGCATGCTGACTCGACGTGCTGAGCTGGCTCGGTTGTCAGCGGATGCTTCGGATGAGGATGTCAGGAACAGGAGTGCCTACCTCACTTTTGTCAGACGGCGCAACGGCCAGGGGGCACTTTTGTCTGGGTGTCAGGGCCGAAAGCATTAAGTGTCAGGGGACCCAGCGGCCAGGGGGCGCTTTGTCAGATGGTCGGGCGGCGTTAGTGTCAGTCGTGTCCTTACACTAGGTTGTTTGTCGTGCGTGACGAACTAAAGGTCGGGCAATGCTATCCTCGGCGGCGGGGTTCGCGGGGACCCGCCGGGTCGACCTGTTCGAGGGTTGTTCGGCCCGGCCGCGTACCTTTTCGGTCGCGGGTCGTGGATCGCTGGCAAGGAGGGGTATGCCTACGCCTCTGTCAGCATCCCAGGCGGCATTGTCGGGGCGCTCCCCAGGCACACCGCCCCTGGCGGGCCGAGCGACTGCGGTTGTACGCCTCGACCGGGAGGGGGGAGTGCTGCGAGATGCGCCCATTCACATGTAGCCTCGGACTTCCGGGACAGCGGTCCAATTGTAAAGGGGTGAACGAATGAGGTATGTCAGCGGATCCGGGCGGGAGTTGGACTCCCGCGATCTTTAGGTCGTAACAATTGCCCCCGGCATTCGAGTGCGAGGCGGAAGCCCGGCTCGGCTCGGATGACGTAACATTACCTCCCTTCTAACGTGGTTCGGGTTTGGGTCCACGCTCAGGAGTGGCGACGCGGCTCCCGCGGAGTACTGCGCGCTGTTGCGGGATCGCGAGATTTCGTCCCGAGTGGGGGCCAAGCGAGGAGGTGGGACACTGCGATTTGGGGAGGGGCGCTGCCTCTTAACGACGTGCCGTGGTATGCGGCGGCTGGGTCGGACTTTGGGGGAGCCCGGCTTTTTGAGAAGGCCATGGTTTTCGTTGTGATGTGTTTACTGGACGTGGTTGTTATTTTCGCGGGGCTTTAGCCGCACTGCGTCTGGTGAAATTCCTAGCTATGGTGCGCTTGGGCTTAGGGTGAGGAGTCCGTAAGGAGGAATATTATTCATCAGCCTTTACAGGAGATCTAGATGGAATTTACAACAATAGGGCAGGTGTGACAAAACCTGTGGTCGGGGCGGGAGGTTGTTTTAGCTCGTCGCCCACTGCATCGGGGTGAGCAGGTCCCTGTTTTGGGGTGGCCTTCCTTCCCACTGACTGCTGTACTCCTTCTGCCTCACTGTCCGGGGGCGAGATGACGTTCCATGAATCACCGTTTGGCTTCATCGGGGATGCCGCCCTGCGGTGACCCCCCTTCGGGAGGGCTGACCCTCATTTTTCGGGTTGACCTCCTTCCTCCCCCTCCCTTGCTTCATCACGTTCTCGTCGTCGCCGTGCTGGATGGTTGCCCGGCCACGCCGGGGGTCTCGTACCTCGAGGGGGAACCCTGGAGGAGGCGGAGGACGAGGTGGAGGTGGTGGCGTCGCCCTCCCAGAGGGGGAGTCCGGCGGGCCGTCCGTGCGGGGAAGGTTGGGGGCAGGCAGGTGGGTCGTGGGGAGACCCGTTGGGGGTTTCCACCCTCACACCCGGTAGGGATCGCCGTGGGGTGGATGTTAATTGGGGTGTGGCGGCCCGCTGCTAGTCTTCCGGACCTGCTGTTTCATCTGGTTAAGAGCAGGAGGAAGGTTGGCAGGCGGGACCTCCCATGTGTAAGGGGAATATCCTATCAGAGGTCGCGGAGTGGAAGCGGTCACCGGGGGGGGGGGGGGGGGGGGGGGAGATGCGGCCCGTCGGTGGACATCGGCCTTCTCCGTAGCTAGGGGGGTCCAGGGCTATTTCATACCCGGTGTGAGGGGATGCGATTCCCTCTCGTGTATCTTCTCCTCCCCCCAAACTCTGAAAAAAAGGGGGGTACTTATAGTGGGATTCTGAGGCGGGGTTCGCCTTGGATAATGTGAGGGGCTAGTGCCTTTAATGGGCAACGCCGAATCACGCGCTTTGGGAACCGCTTTTTCATGGCGGCATCTGACACGGTTCGTCTGTCCTAGCCTCTCGGGGGCGTGTTGCTGCTGATGGAGTGATTTTCGAGCGTCCTTTCATTTCGTCGAGTCGCATCGTGGCGCTGCCTTATCGGGACCAGGCGTATACCCGACATGCATTGTTTCGCGGTTTCTGTTTTGCGTCTGGTCCGCCCCGGTTTACGTGTCCTTGTCCTTATTCCCAGGTTTGACTTTTCAAGGATCACTGGTCTGCCAAGTCTGGGGTGTGGTTACGCGGCATTGCCTACGTCCTGCCCCAGAGGTCTTGAGGGGGGGGGGGGGGGAGCGGGCGCGTAGCCCGGCCCGTGCCCTTCTCTGGTTTGGGTGGCTAGGGTTGGCCCTGCCCCAGAGGTCTTGAGGGGGGGAGCGGGCGCGTAGCCCGGCCCGTGCCCTTCTCTGGTTTGGGTGGCTAGGGTTGGCCCTGCCCTAGAGGTCTTGAGGGGGGGGAGCGGGCATGTAGCCCGGCCCGTGCCCTTCTCTGGTTTGGGTGGCTAGGGTTGGCCCTGCCCCAGAGGTCTTGGAGGGGGGGAGCGGGTAGCCCGGCCCGTGCCCTTCTCTGGTTTGGGTGGCTAGGGTTGGCCCTGCCCCAGAGGTCTTGAGGGGGGGAGCGGGCGCGTAGCCCGGCCCGTGCCCTTCTCTGGTTTGGGTGGCTAGGGTTGGCCCTGCCCCAGAGGTCTTGAGGGGGGGGGGGGGGGGGGGAGCGGGCGCGTAGCCTGGCCCGTGCCCTTCTCTGGTTTGGGTGGCTAGGGTCGGCCCTGCCCCAGAGGTCTTGAGGGGGGGAGCGGGCGCGTAGCCCGGCCCGTGCCCTTCTCTGGTTTGGGTGGCTAGGGTCGGCCCTGCCCAAGAGGTCTTGAGGGGGGGGAGCGGGCGCGTAGCCCGGCCCGTGCCCTTCTCTGGTTTGGGTGGCTAGGGTCAGCCCTGCCCCAGAGGTCTTGAGGGGGAGAACGGGCGCGTAGCCCGGCCCGTGCCCTTCTCTGGTTTGGGTGGCTAGGGTCGGCCCTGCCCCAGAGGTCTTGAGGGGGGGGGGGGGGGGAGCGGGCGCGTAGCCCGGCCCGTGCCCTTCTCTGGTTTGGGTGGCTAGGGTCGGCCCTGCCCCAGAGGTCTTGAGGGGGGGAGCGGGCGCGTAGCCCGGCCCGTGCCCTTCTCTGGTTTGGGTGGCTAGGGTCGGCCCTGCCCCAGAGGTCTTGAGGGGGGGGGAGCGGGCGGGTAGCCCGGCCCGTGCCCTTCTCTGGTTTGGGTGGCTAGGGTCGGCCCCGCTCCAGAGGTCTTGAGGGGGGGGGGGGGGAGCGGGCGCGTAGCCCGGCCCGTGCCCTTCTCTGGTTTGGGTGGCTAGGGTCGGCCCTGCCCCAGAGGTCTTGAGGGGGGAGCGGGCGCGTAGCCCGGCCCGTGCCCTTCTTTGATTTGGGTGGCTAGGGTCGGCCCTGCCCCAGAGGTCTTGAGGGGGGGAGCGGGCGCGTAGCCCGGCCCGTGCCCTTCTCTGGTTTGGGTGGCTAGGGTCGGCCCTGCCCCATAGGTCTTGAGGGGGGGAGCGGGCGCGTAGCCCGGCCCGTGCCCTTCTCTGGTTTGGGTGGCTAGGGTCGGCCCTGCCCCATAGGTCTTGAGGGGGGGAGCGGGCGCGTAGCCCGGCCCGTGCCCTTCTCTGGTTTGGGTGGCTAGGGTCGGCCCTGCCCCATAGGTCTTGAGGGGGGGAGCGGGCGCGTAGCCCGGCCCGTGCCCTTCTCTGGTTTGGGTGGCTAGGGTTGGCCCTGCCCCAGAGGTCTTGAGGGGGGAGCGGGCGCGTAGCCCGGCCCGTGCCCTTCTCTGGTTTGGGTGGCTAGGGTCGGCCCTGCCCCAGAGGTTCGGAGGTTCACGCTGAAACACTCATGTGGAAACAACCAAGTTGGGGAAAGCGGGTAGATGCGTATCTCGTATATATAAAAGAAAAACTTACAACTATTGGTAGAACTTTAGCAGGTGCTTTGCATTCCAAGGATGGGCTAGCTCATTCCCGTCGGGGGTTGCCAAGATGTACGTGGCTGGTCCGACGACATCGATGACCTTGTAGGGCCCTTCCCATTTGGCGGCCAGCTTTCCCTGAAGGGCGGTCTCGGGTCTGAAGGTGGTGTCTCTGAGGACCAAGTCGCCGATCCTGAAAGTCCGCTGCTTCTCCCGGGAGTCGTAGTGTCGTGCCATCCTCTGGCTGTGCCTGACGAGGTTCGTCAGGGCTCGGTCTCTTATCTCGTCCACCAATTTGAGACTGAGGCCGAGCCCCTCTCCATTGATCTCTTCGTCGAAGAGTTTTAACCGGAGCGTCTCTTCTCCAATTTCTACGGGAACGACCGCCTCCGATCCGTATGCCAACATTAATGGGCTTTCTCCGGTCGAGGCCTTGTGAGTGGTGCGATAGGACCATATGATTCCCGACAGCTCGTCGACCGAGGCCCCAAGGGCGGCGTTCACCTTTTTCTTCATAGGGTTCAAGATGCATTTATTTGCGGCCTCCGCCATTCCGTTGCACTGCGGGTGGGCAACTGACGCGAAATGGAGTTTGATCCCCCAGACCGAACAGAAGTCACGGAAGCCTTCGCAATCGAACTGCCTTCCGTTATCCGTGACTATCGAGCGGGGTATCCCGAAGCGACATATAATGGATTGCCAGATAAAGCCCTTCATGTCCGTCCACGTGATACGCGCTAGCGGCTCTGCCTCCACCCACTTCGTGAAGTAGTCCACGGCAACGACTAGATATTTTCTTCCCCCGTAGGCCTTCGGGAAAGGCCCCAGGATGTCGAGTCCCCATTTGGCGAATGTGATCGGGCTCACAATGGGCATCAAGTTGGCTGGAGGTGCAGTTGTCCGTCGGCAGAATTTCTGGCACGCCTCGCACCTCTTGACGTACTGTACCGCGTCCTGGATCATTGTCGGCCAATAGTACCCCTGGCACATTATTTTGTGGGCGATGATGCGACCGCCATGGTGGTTTCCGCAGAAGCCTTCGTGCACTTTGCGGATGACTTGCTCAGCATGCTCCGGGCCCAAGCACTTTAGATAGGGCAGGACGTCGAAGTTGGCACGGCGGCGGCGGTACAACACTCCGTCGAGGAGTACGAATGACAGGGCCCGCCTCTCCACCTTTTTAGCCAGCATCCGCTCCTCGGGCAGGTCCCCCGTCTCCAAGTACTTCATAATGGGGGTCATCCACGTCGTCACCGTGCCCGCACACATCAGTTCTTCTTCGTCAATGGTTGGGGTCAATAGGCTTTCGACGTAGATGGCCTTCCCGATCTCGGCCGCGGAGGAGGAAGCCATCTTAGATAGGGCGTCCGCCCGGAGGTTGTTGGAGCGGGGCAGGTGCTGGACGTCCACCTTCTTGAACTTGCGGAGCTCGATCTGGATGCGCTTAAGGTAGCGCTTCATCGTTTCTTCTCGGGCCTCGAAGCTTCCTTGGATCTGTTGGATGACGAGCCGTGAGTCGCTAAGGAGCAACACGTTCGTCGCCCCCACCGCCCTACCGAGCTTCAACCCGTCGACCGCGGCCTCGTATTCCGCGACATTGTTGGTTGCCGGGAAGTTGAAGCGTAGGGCATATTCCAACGAGCACCCGTCGGGGGTTTGAATTACGATACCCACACCTGTCCCGGATACCGTCGCGGAGCCATCGACGTGGATGGTCCATAATTCGTCCATGTCCATCCGGGAGGGCTTTGAGGGTTCGCCCCCCCGGCCCCCCGCGGGGACACGGTCGCCGATAGGGGCTCCGGTTAGTCCCTCGGAGCGCCCCCTGCAGTGCATTCCACCACGAAGTCAGCCAGCACCTGGCCCTTGATCGCCGTCCGAGCTTTGTATGTTATGTCGAACTCGCTGAGCTCGACACTCCAGTTGAGCATCCTCCCCGACCGCTCCAACCTCTTCAGGTTTTTCTTGAGTGGCATGTCGGTGTGGACGGCGATGGGATGGGCCTGGAAGTATGGTCGGAGCTTTCGAGCTGTGGTGATCAGGCAGTACGCGGCTCTCTCGATGGGACTGTAGCGAGTCTCCGCCTCCCGGAGGATCCGGCTGGCGTAGTAAACAGGGCGCTGCACCCCCCTTCCTCCTTGATCAGAACGGAGCTAACGGCCTCTTCCTTGGTTGCCAAGTACAACCCTAGGGGTTCGCCTTCTTCCGGCCGTGTGAGGAGCTGTGGACTTTGTAGGTAAGCCCTCAGCTCCGCGAACGCCCGTGCACAGTCGTTGTCCTATGGGATCACCTTCCTTTTGTCCTTAGCTTCGCCAAAGGCAGTGCGCAAGACCCTGAAGAAGGGGAGTGACTTCTCCGCAGATTTCGACAGGAATCGCCCTAGAGCAGCGATCCGGCTGTTCAGTCGCTGCAAGTCCCGGATCGTCCGGGGTTCCGCCATATTGATTAGGGCCGTCACCTTGTCGAGGTTCGCCTCGATCCCCCGCTTCGTTATCATGAAGCCTAGGAATTTTCCCGACTGCACGCCGAAGATACACTTCGCGGGGTTCAGTCTTAAGTTGTATTGGCGGACCCTTTGGAACGTTTCCTGTAAGTCGGCGAGGTGGTCTGGGGCCCTCCTACTCTTTACCAGCATGTCGTCGATGTAGACCTCCAAGTTTCGCCCCACCTGAGGGCTAAATATTCGGTCAACCATCCGCTGATAGGTCGCCCTAGCGTTCTTCAGTCCAAAGGGCATCTTGGTGTAACAGAAGGTGCCCTTATCGGTGACAAAGGACGTCTTTTCCTCGTCCTCCTCTGCCATCGGTATCTGGTTGTAGCCCGAGAAGCCGTCCATAAAGCTTAACAACTCGTAACCGGACGCCTGGTCCACCAAGTGGTCAATCCGTGGTAGGGGAAAACTGTCCTTTGGGCACGCCTTGTTGAGGTCGGTGAAGTCAACGCACATGTGCCATTTTCCACTGGGCTTCTTCACCAAAACGACATTGGTGAGCCAGTCCCGGTAATCCACTGGCCGGACAAACTTGGCTTTGAGGAGCCGCTCTACTTCTTCCTCGGCCGCCCTCTTCTTTTCGCCCCCGCGCTCCTCTTCTTCTGTCGGACCGGTCGGTCTTCTGGGTCCGCGTTCAACCTGTGGGAGATCACCGTCGGGTCAACCCCCGGCATGTCTGCGGGTGACCAGGCGAATATATCCGCGTTTTCCCGGAGCAGGCCGACGAGTGCCGCTCTCAAGGCGGCCGGGAGTTTCGTCCCGATGGAGACGGTTCTTTCTTCCTCCGCGGCTACGGGCACCTCCTCGGCCGGGGTCGGCCGCTGGTCGCAGAAGTCCTCCCTTTCGTCGGGGATGAGGACCGTCAGGGCCCGCTTAGGGCTCCCGCGCCTGACTGACCCCTTGTCGCGGCCCCCAGACACCTCCTGGTTTCCTCGCACCAGTCCCACCCCCTGCGGGGTCCGGAATTTCATCATCTGGTGTAGCGGGCTGGGGAGCGCCTCTATGGCCGTCATGCATGGACGCCCTATGATTCCATTGTACGCTGACGCGACGTCGACGATGACGAACCGTGTCCCCCTGGTGACGACCCTCGGTTCCTCCCCCAGAGTCATCGGCATGGTGATCGTCCCCACTATGGGGATCATATGGCCGGTGAAGCCGACAATGGGGTCCGCACAGGGCTCTAGGTCCGCATGCCCCCACCCCATCCTTTCGACCGTTGACAGGAACAGGATGTCGCAGGAGCTTCCGGTGTCGATCAGGAGCCGGCTGACGACGACCGCCCCGATCCGAGCCTCGACAACGAGGGCGTCATCGCACTGACTCCCAACCTCCCGCTAATCTCCCTTGGTAAAGGTGATAGGGGGTCGGTTTGTCCTTCTCCGCTTCGGCCTGCTGCTGGCGCCCGCTACCATCACCTGTCGGGCACCTACCTCCGAGATCGTGGGCGACGTCCCACCTGGGGGCGGCCCCCGCTTATCATCTCTATGCGCATGATCGCCCCGGGGGCGTGGCTCCTCCTGACCGTGGTCCGCTGGCGGTTCCGGCCCCCGCGCCTCCCGGGGGGCTCTCTCTCCTTGTACTGCCCGCCTGTCCCCCACGAATCCTCCCAAGTGGCCCGCCTGTATCAGCCGCTCGATCTCTCTCTTAAGAGTGTAGCAATGGTCGGTATCGTGGCCGTGGTCACTGTGATATCGGCAATACTTCCGGAGATCCCGCTTTGCCGGATCCGACCTCATCCCCCGGGGAGGCTCCGGCAGTAGTCCGGCCCTCGTCGCCGCGGCCAGAACCTCTAACATGGGGGCGTTGAGCTGTGTGTAGTGGGCCTGCCAGGGGCCTTCCTGTCTTGGGATGGCTCGGGCGGCACCTTGGGCCGGGGCAAGCTCTCGGACCGGACCAGGGCGATCATGTGGGCGACGCCCCGTCGGGTCGCGCCTTGGTCGGGCCAGTTGATCGCGGCCCCGACACCCCTCCTCCTGCCTTGGCCGAGGGGGTGATTTGGGCTCGCCTCGAAGCGGCTTCGCCGGGGGAAATAGGACCTTCGGGCCGAGGGTTTCTTCGGCAAATGCATGCCTCTCCGCCATAGCGACCAGCGCCTCATAGTCGGCCGGTGGATCTCAGAGCAAGGATTTGTGGAGGCTCCGAGTTCGCAATCCCGTCTTGAAGGCCAGCATGAGTACCTTGTCGCCGCAGGCTACCACCGCCCGTCTCTCCTCCTGAAACCGGCGCAGGTATCTTCCCGTTGTCTCCCCTTCTCCTTGGACTATCGTGCTGAGGTAGTCCAAGGGCTTCTTCTTCGTCCGCCCGGCCCGAAACTCTTGGCAGAACTTGTGGGACAGCTCGCTAAAGTTCCCAATGGATCTCGCGGGTAGGCCGAAGTACCAATCCAACGCCGTGTTCCTCAGACTTTGCGAGAAATTCCGGCACAAGAACGCCTCGTCCACATCCTGTGCCTCCATCGCCCCTCGGTATTGTTGCACGTGCGTGAGTGGGTCACCTCTTCCGTTGTAGGTGGCAAGGTGGGGGGGGGGGGGAGGGTTTAAACCTTACTGGCCTCGGGGGCGGACGTGATCCATCGTGCCAGCGGCGTGGCCTCCTCGGGGTAGGCGGGGCGTTCGGGCGCATCTCCTCTTCGCCATTCGGGGGTCTGGCTCCGGTCGTGCCTCGGCTGCCGACGGTCCTCCCGTCCCGGGGAGTAGCGTGACGGTTGCCTGGGGGGACTCCTTCCCCGGGTTGAGGATTCGACGGGTCGCGGGCTATGGTTCTCCCAGTACCATCGCCCTCCGGCCGTCTCCCCCCGGATCTCCATCCGCTCTTGATTCTCCCGCAGAAGCCTTTCGCGCTCGGCGGTGAGGAAGCGTAGTTGTCGACAAACAGCTTCCTCACGCTGGCGATGGGGGGAGTGGTGCTGGCGAGGCGGACTCCTTCCTCCCAGTGGGGATCTGGCCAACAGCGGGCCGTGCCCGTCCCCGGGCCGTCGGCCCATCGCCGTCACCTCCGGGATTTCCCGGTTGTCTTCGTTCTCCCTCCGTAACCTTTCGCGTTCGGCGATGATGAAGCGGAGCTAGTGGCGGGCGATTTCTTCGTCCTGGCCGGCCCGCCGGGCGGTCTCGGTCGCTTCGTCCAAATGACTTTGCGCGGCGACCGCCTCTTCCCGGCGCCTTCTCCACCGCGCAACCTCTATCTCCTCCTCCAGGAGCTTCTGCTGGGCCGCAATCTCCTTGGCGAGCCCCCTGTCTCCCCCCCTCCTCGAACTGAGGGTGAAGATTCCGTCTCACGTTTGGGGGCTCCGAGGGGCCGGGCGGTGGCTCCGCTCCCGCCGCCGCGTAGCCTCCCGACGCCTGGGTAACGACCTCGAAGCTCTTCTGGATTGCGCGGGCCGTGATTTGAACCGTCCCAGCGTCTATCCCCGGAGGGGGGGTCGGTCGCCGGGGTGATTAGTAGAGAGAGTGGCTCCTGACCCACGGGATCCTTGTCGTGGTCAGGGTTCCGAGTGATCTGCATGGAGTCTAACATGGGTGTGACCCTTCGTTCCCACAGACGGCGCCAATTGTTGCGGGGTGGAACTCGCATACAATGAATTTGTATTATGGGGAACCAAGGGCACGGTGGTTATAATGATAAGTGGGTTTGGATGGGCTATTTAACAAGTGATTAGTGGGGTGAAGAGGCTAAACTTGCCGCCGGGGGAGGCCACGGAGTCGAATCTCATCGGACACGGCATGAGTGGATCGGGTGGCGGGAGCCGAAGGCTGACGTTGACCAAAGGGGCGAGCTTTCCTGCACCACGAGCAACTCGTCAGAAGGGCTGGGTTGGGGTCCAACCCTTAGCCCCTCCGATGCCTAAGTCAGTAATTGGACTTAAAACGGGGGCTTGGCACGCCGGTTGGACCGAGGGTGTGTCGACCGTGCGTGGCGAGCTATAAGTGGGAGAACAAAGATATGGACGACCTTTGCTCTCGTGTGTGAATAAAAGGTTGAGAGAGAATTTGCCAACCCCCTCGCTGTAAGAAGGGAGGGGGTATTTATACCTGATGGGAGATGATTAGGTTGTGCTGATCTGGCATGCTGACTCGACGTGCTGAGCTGGCTCGGTTGTCAGCGGATGCTTCTGATGAGGATGTCAGGAACAGGAGTGCCTACCTCACTTTTGTCAGACGGCGCAACGGCCAGGGGGCGCTTTTGTCAGGGTGTCAGGGCCGAAAGCATTAAGTGTCAGGGGACCCAGCGGCCAGGGGGCGCTTTGTCAGATGGTCGGGCGGCGTTAGTGTCAATCGTGTCCTTACACTAGGTTGTTTGTCGTGTGTGACGAACTAAAGGTCGTGCAATGCTATCCCCGGCGACGGGGTTTGCGGGGACCCGCCGGGTCGACCTGTTCGAGGGTTGTTCGGCCTGGCCGCGTACCTTTTCAGTCGCGGGTCGTGGATCGCTGGCAAGGAGGGGAATGCCTACGCATCTGTCAGCATCCCAGGAGGCACTGTCGGGGCGCTCCCCAGGCGCACCGCCCCTGGCGGGCCGAGCGACTGCGGTTGTACGCCTCGGCCGGGAGGGGGGAGTGCTGCGAGGTGCGCCCATTCACATGTAGCCTCGGACTTCCGGGACGGCGGCCCAATTGTAAAGGGGTGAACGAATGAGGTATGTTAGCGGATCGGGACGGGAGTCGGACTCCCACGATCTTTAGGTCGTAACAATTTCCTTTCGAGCTTCTTCGCCTCTGCGGGATCGGTTGGTTTCTCTCCCGTATTCAGATAGCGGATTATAGGATCCATCCAGGTGGCCGCTTGATCGACGCACATCACCTCTTGCTCCGGCATGCTGGGATGTGGTGGGTGCTGGACATACACCGTTTGACCGAGTCCTGCGGGCGAGGATGACGCCAGCTTTGAGCGGGCGTCTGCTCAATGGTTTCTCGACCTTGGTATGTGATGGACCTCCACCCGTGTGAACCTGGCGAGCTCCGCCTTGGTGATCTGCAGGTAGTTGAGCATGGAATCCTCGCGGGCCTCCTAGTCTCCATTCAATTGTTGTACAATTAAATTGGAGTCACTGAGGAGTTGAACTTCCTAGGCCCCTAGCGCCCGGGCCAACCAGAGACCATTGATTACAGCTTCGTATTCCACCCCATTGTTTGTGGTTTGGAAATTGAAGCAAAGAGCGTATTCAAATACATTGCCCATTGGAGTTTGGACAATTATTCATGCTCTGCTTCCGGTCTGGGTGGCCGAGCCATCCACTTGCACGATCCATGTTCCTTCATCTCCATTTGCGTGGAGCGAATGGTTGAGACCTGTTGAAAGAGAAAATGGTGTGTCGGCTCGCATGTTAGTGACGTTTACCTCTTTCGGTTGATCATCGTCGCCGGTGAGTTTGACAATGAAGTCGATGCGGGCCTGTCCCTTGATGGCAGTCCTCGGCTTATAGTGGATGTCGAATTCGCTCAATTCGACCCCCCACTTCGTCATCCTTCCCGACCGGTCAAGCCTCTTCAGCGTTTGCTTTAAAGGGGTGTCGGTGAGGACTAGGATGGTATATGCTTGGAAGTAGGGTCGTAGCCTCATTGCAGTTTGAACCAAGGCAAAAGCCAGCTTCTCGATCCTCGAGTAGTTGACTTTTGCTCCGCGGAGGACCTGACTGACATAGTAGACCAGTCGATGTGTGCCTGACTCTTCCTTGATGAGGGCCGAGCTTATGGCCTCCTTTGTAGCAGCCAGGTACAAGATCAGTTGGTCTCTTTTATCGGGCTTGGTCAAGAGTGGGGGGGCTACGAAGGTATTCATTTAGCTCGGAGAAGGCCCTCTTGCATTCCACGTCCCATTCGATGATCTTCTTGATCTTCTTGTTAGGCTCGGTGGATGCTATTGCCTTTCTCAACACTTTGAAGAAGGGGAGTGATCTCTCTGCTGACTTAGAGAGGAATCGCCCTAGTGCGGCTATTCTACCATTTAACTTCTGAAGCTCTTTGATGGTAGTTGGTTCCTTCATCGATACGATCGTCGTGATCTTGTCAGGATTGGCTTCAATCCCTTGGTTTGTCAGCATGAATCCGAGGAATTTCCCCGACCGAACTCCGAAAGTGCATTTCGCAGGGTTCAGTCGAAGGTTGAAGTGACGGATCTGTGCGAAGGTCTCCTCAAGATCTACAATGTGATCCATCAGTTGCTTCGACTTGGCCAGCATATCGTCGACATAGACCTCCAAGTTTCGACCCTTCTGGGTCTCGAAGACCTTGTCCATCATGCGATGGTACGTTGCTCCTGCATTCTTTAGTCCGATGGAAATTTTTCTGTAACAGAACGTACCTGTGTCGGTGATGAATGCAGTCTTTTCTTCGTCCTTTGGTGCCATCTGGACCTGGTTGTATCCCGAGATGGCATCCATGAAGCTCAGGAGATCGAAGCCTGAAGCGCTGTCGACTAGATGGTTGATCTTGGCAAGGGATGTCAGTCTTTTGGGAATGCCTTGTTGAAGTCGGTGAAGTCGATGCATATCCTCCACTTGCCATTCGGCTTCTTTACCATTACGACATTCGAAAGCCAATCAGGATATTGAACCTTTCGAATGAAGCCTGCAGCTAGGAGTCGATCTACCTCCTCAATGGCAGCTTTCATCCTCTCTCCTCCCCAGGTTTCTCTTCTTTTGCTTCACGGGTCTTGCAGTTGCGCTGACCCCTAGTTCGTGAGAGATGACCTCGGGGTCGATGCCTGACATATCCTCGGGGGACCAGGCGAAGATGTTGGAGTTATCCCTCAGGAGTGTAATCAACCGCTCCCTTAGGTCGAGTTGGAGGGTCGACCCAATTGAGACGGTTTTTCCTTCTCATTCGAGGATCTGGATACTTTCCGTTTCCTCGACTGCCGCTGGTCCCCTTCCTTCGCGTCCACCCTTGCGACCGGATTCAACTGGGTCTGCTCGTTCTAGCCTTCTCAAAGAGGTGGAGAGGCTGTAGCACTACCTAGCTTGCTTCTGGTTTCCTCTCGCTCTCCCGACTCCCTCGGGGGTCTGAAACTTGATCATCTGGTGGAAGGTGGAGACCACCACCTCCACAGTGTTGAGTAGTGGTTTGCCGATAATCCCGTTGTATACCGAGTTGACCTTCACTACGATGAAATTGGTCAATCGGGTGATTTGCCTCGGATATAATCCGAGGGTTACTGGCAGGGTGATGATGCCCGCTACCGGCGTGGAGTGTCCAGTGAAGCCTACTAGAGGTCCTGGACATTCCCTTAGTTCTACCGTTGATAGCCTCATCCTTTCCATGGTGGTGAAGAAAAGCACGTCATACGAGCTCCCCGTGTCTACGAGCAATCTCTTCACTTCCGCCTCCTTGATGGTAGCGGTGACGACGGCGACATCATCATGCAGTAACTCCACTCCTTCCAGATCTTCATCTGAGAATGAAATTGAAGGTGTGTAATCTCTTGGGCGTTTCTTCCCTACAGTGATGGACATCAGCCTCCCAGCATAGGAGCTCTGAAGGGAGGCTGATATCTCTGGCAATAGGGGTCCTCCCATGATCATATTGGAGATACTGATGCAATCGGAGGCCCTTTCATCTCCAGAGTGCGTTGATGGGTGAGTCGACATGATTGGGATGTTGACTCGTGGTTTTCCATAGACGACACCAAATGTTACGGACTAAAACGACCGTAGCACTAAAGTGAATGACGTGGACTCGGACGCTGAATCAGAGGCTCGTCAGCTGGTTTGATAGGACCCTCGGTTGGTAGAACCTAGGTCGAAGGAAGCTCGTTCGGTCCTCGAGAAGGTCGTTCCTTGGCGGACAGGTGTCGACGTATGAAAGATCGACCTTAGGGTCTGTTGAGGCGAGCTTCTCAGTCGGGCTTTCTAATGGATAGATCGTTTGACCCTTGTGGTAGGAAGGTCGTATGATCCTTGTAGTGAAGATCCTACACCACAAAGTAGCGTCAGGTGGGTCAGATCTGGGTTTCGACCCAAATCCACTCTAATGCTTAAGTTAGATGTGAACTTAATAATCAGATCTGGGGCTGTCGAGAGCGTATCACAGAGATGCGCCACGAGGCAGACTCCGCAGATAAGTTTGGAGGAAGAAATATAAGTTCAAGGAGGAGGAGGCCGGACAATGAGTATAAGATGTCTTCCTATCTCAGAATCTGAACCCCTCTTACCTTTTCCCTTTTAGTATTTATAGCTGTTACCTCGCTAGTAGCGAATACCGGCTGTTCATTCATTGCGACTGGATCTTCTCCGGTAATGGGGATAACGGCTGCCCATTTACTCGGCCGCCATAACTCCTTTCCATTAATATCGGCGGGAGTCCAACGGTTGGGAAGCATGATTTCTTTGACTGAGTATAACTCCGCCTCAATCTCGTGGGTGGGCTTCAAGAGTGTATCACGGAGATGCGCCTCGAGGCAGACTCCGCAGATAAGTTTGGAGGAAGAAATATAAGTTCAAGAAGGAGGAGTCAGGACAATGGGTATAAGATGTCTTCCTATCTCAGAATCCGAACCCCTCTTACCTTTTCCCTTTTAGTATTTATAGTTGTTACCTCGCTAGTAGCGAATAACGGCTGTTCATTCATTGCGACTGGATCTTCTGCGGTAATGGGGATAACAGCTGCCCATTTACTCGGTCGCCATAACTCCTTCCCATTAATATCGCCGGGAGTCCAACGGTTGGGAAGCATGTTCCTTTGACTGAGTATAACTCAGTCTCAGTCTCGTGGGTGGGCTCTGAGTGTTGTCATATGGTATTGGGCCATGATTGGGCCTCAATTAACCAATGCTGCCTCATGGGCCGTACCCATGTATAAACAGTTTTCATTAAAGCACTCATAAAGTTACAATTTAACGTTCATTACACTATTGATATTAGTAATTTCCCCCTTTTTTGTTTTGTTCATGTTAGGACAAATTTATTGGCAAAACTTTATCTCTATTCACGTTTGATATGTATTAGGGTCAAAATGACGGGTTTTCGATGGGTTAGTCCACGGAATCTGCAAATTTTCAAGGTCGCATAGTCCTCTATGTGCAGACTGTGGTATACTCAAATATTCTCCTTCTTTCATAAATACATCGGCCGTATTCATTAAATCATCCATACTGAACGTCCATTGCACTGTTGATCTTAGTTTTTTTACCTTTTATTTTTTTACGTTAGGGCAAAATTATTGGTGAAAGTTTCCCTCTGTTCACATTTGATATGTATTAGGGTCAAAATCACATGTTTTTGGTGGGTTATAAGTCCACGGGAATCCACGACTTTTCGAGGTCGCATAGTCTCCTATGTGTGGATGGTGGTATGCTCAAATATTCTCCGTTTGTTCTAAAATATATGAGGTTGTTTTCATTAAATCGATCAAACTATTACAATTAAACGTTCATTACATCGTTGATCTTAGTTTTTTTAACCTTTTTTATTTTGTTTATGTTATGGCAAATTTATTGTCTAAAGTGTCCCTATGATATGTATTAGGGGCAAAATGACGGGGTTTTAGTGGGTTATACTCCACGGGAATCTGTAAGTTTTCGAGGTCGCATAGTCCTCTATGTGTGAATGGTGATATACTCAAATATTCTCCACTTTCCTTATATATATGCGCTTGTTTTCAGTAAATCGCTCAAATAGTTACAATTAAATGTTCATTACATTGTTAATCATAGTTTTTTCCTTTTCTATTTTGTTTATGTTAGGGCAATTTTATTGTCAAAAATTTTCCCCTGTTCAACTTTGATATGTATTAGGGTCCAAATGATGGATTTTTGGTTGGTTATAGTCCACAGGAATCGGCGACCTTTTGAGGTCACATAATCCTCTATGTGTGGACGGCAGTATACTAAAATATTCTCCTTTTTCTTAAGTATAGCGGTCGTCTTGATTAAGTCTCTCATACTGTCACAATTAAACGTTCATTACACTGTTAATCTTACTTTTTTTTATTTTTTATTTTGTTTATGTTAGGGCAAATTAACTGGCAAAAGTTTCCCTCTGTTCACCTTTGATATGTATTATAGTCAAAATGATGGGTTTTCAGTGGGTTATAGTCCACGGGAATCCACGACTTTGTAAGGACGATAGTCCTCTATTTGCAGACGGTGTTATACTCAAATATTGTCCATTTTTTAAATATATGTGGTCATTTTCTTTAAATCGCACATACTGTTGCAATTAAACTTCATTACACTTGATACGTCTATTTTGCGGAGGCCCAACATCATGGGCCAAAAGGCCCGGCCTGCTACGCGAAATCATGGGAGGTCCAAGCCCACCAAACGAAGCCCGAAAGACATGAACCCAGAAACCCAACTACCGATCAGAAGACCGTCTGCGAAATTAGGCCCGCCCAACAAGGCCCCCTAGAGGACCCCCCGAACGGCGATCCGACCCGGCCCCGATAACGCGCGAGTCACTCGCCCACTCCAGCGATAACCGTTCCCCCAGGCCCGCTACCGCTTAATGGCCGTTATGGGGAGGTGCTGGGATGGCGCAGGGAGCGGCGATGGGGAGGCGGATTGAGGGGGCACGATTGGGGGCGGACGAGGGACGTGAGTCGTGGGCAATCACGACGGGAGGCCTATAAAAGGGCTAGAAGGACGACTGGACAGAGGACCGCATCTGAGGTAACAAAACCTAAGGTACTCCATCAACGACCTAGTTCCCCCATTTCATCTCCTTCCCCCCGCTCGCGCCGGAGGACGTCGTTCCGATCTCCTCTCGAGTCGAACCGTCTCCGCCGAGCCTCCTCTTTCAGATCATCATCTGACTTAGGCATCAGAGGGGATTTGGCCGGAACCAAGGTCCGGCCCCCCTGACGAGTGTTCTCGTCTGTTCAGGAGGACGTCAGATCAACGGGCTGAGGCTTCCCCTCCGCCTCACGCCGGCCGCACATCAAGCAAGACGACCGAGGCTACCCCTCGTCGCCCGACCGACCGAGGCCGAGCGCTTCCATCCGAGCCGAGGCCTTCCCTCCACTCAAGCGAGGCGTCGAGGCTACCCCTCGTCGTCCGACCGTCCGAGGCCGAGCATCTCACACCGAGCCGAGGCTTCCCCTCAGCCCCCTTGAGGCCGAGGATCCATAACCGGCCCAGCTGACGTGCTCCACGTCGTCTGCAACTCCGATTTGTGTCGCGTCAGCACGTGCTCGACGCACCCAAGGGACCCAAGTCGGCCCCTTGACCACGTTGACCGGGTAGTCCACGGTCAACACTTTTGTAGTTAGAAAACACTCTGAAACATCTGGCGCCGTCTGTGGGAAAGAACTATCCCACGAAGAAACAAACCGCACTCACAATGGCACGCGCCTGCAACGGGAACAGACGCATGCCCCCCATCCCGGAGGAGGGGAATGGCGCACCCAACAGCAACCTTGAGGGCGCACCCGACGGCAATCGTCCCGCCCCCTCAGCCGAAGAGACTGGCTGGTCTGAGCTGGCCACGCAGGGGCAGCTCCGCGCCCTAGCCCAAGAGACCAACGCGAACATCCAGACGTTGGTCTCGACGGTACAGCAGCTCATCGGCGCCGCGCCAGCCAACGGAGACGTGTTGGGCGACGACCATCGTTGGGAGGGGGGCCCCCCGCTCCTACGGTCCGCTGTGGTCGATGACCACGGAAACCGAAGACCGAACACGGAGCGTCGGTTCACACTACCCGGCTTCCACCAGGCGAGATCACGCGCCTCCTCCCTTTATCGCGAAAGGAGCCGGAGGGGAACCGAATGCACGGGGGACGAATCGGTGACCGCGTCGTCTCGTCGGCCACGATCACCCCACCGCAGAAGAAGCGATCGGCACCACTCGAGGGACCGATCACGACGAAGCGGAAGCTCCCGCCGGAGGATCCGGGAACGCCGGGTCAGCCCCACCCCCAGTGTGGCGAGGGCCGTGGAGCCAGCCCAGCCAGCGCCTGTGCCACCTCCACAACCGAACGAGCCTGAGGTAGGCGGGTGTCGGACCCCCGGAGGCATCCACGGAGATCGGTGCCCCCTGTCGCGGAGAATAACCGACGCGCGGGTCCCCTCTCGATTCAAGATCCCAGCGCTGGGGAAGTACAACGGGATAGGAGATCCAGGGAACCACGTGATGGACTACGAGGGGGACATGTCCTTCCAGGGAGCCGATGATACCCTGCTCTGCAGGGGCTTTTATTCGACCCTCAGAGGAGCAGCAAGAACTTGGTACCGCAGCCTACCCAGCCGCTCCATTGACAGCTTCGAGGAACTCACCCAGCTGTTCTGCAAACAGTTCATGGCAGGGCGACAGGTAATGCCTGATGCTGAACATTTGTTTAACATAGTGCAGGGCCCGACCGAGCCGCTCCGACAATTTATGCGCCGCTTCAACGCGAAAC
Organism: Scilla litardierei; assembly: GCA_030789695.1. Classification (NCBI taxonomy): domain Eukaryota; kingdom Viridiplantae; phylum Streptophyta; class Magnoliopsida; order Asparagales; family Asparagaceae; genus Scilla; species Scilla litardierei. Next base: position 22,664 of record JAULAV010003688.1, read on the forward strand.
GACTGAACGTAAACAGCCCTCCCGACCTCGTTGTCCAGACAGCCCTAAAGAAAGGGCTACGTCATAGAGGCTTGAAGAAATCCCTGCATAATGATCCCCCGAAAGACCTCCCTGGAATCATGGCGAGGGCCGAGCGCTTCATGTTGACCGAGGAGACCTTGGCCATCGAGGCAGGAAAGGCCAGACGAGGGACCAAACGCAGCGATGGCGAGCGCCGCAGCCCCGAAGGGTACCGGACAGAGAAGAGGGCGAGAAACAGGCAGCGGGGAGAGGGTACGAGGGACGCCACCCCAGACGCCGTCCTCGCTCAAGTGCAGAAGGAAGAGCGCGCTGATCGCCCCCTGCCGAAGACAAAAAGAGGGGGGAAAAATGGGGAAAAGTATTGCAAATACCACAAGGACAACGGCCACGACACTGAAGACTGCTGGCACCTAAAGAAGGACATTGAGAAGTTGATGAGCCGAGGGCACGCAAGGAACTTAGCCGATGAGCCGGCCCACGGGGAAGGAACCTCCATGCAGCCGGACAAAGGGAAGAAGGTTAACACCGTCCAAGGACCCCTCCGCATCATAGAGTGAGCTGGCGAGACCACTCCCCCCAATCGCAGCCTAGTCAGGAGGAGATTATCTAGGTTCACATCCCTCCGTCTAGCTTTATTTCTTTTTTTCCTCCAAATGTACTAGTCCAATAGGACCGTTAAGAGTACAAATGCACTCCTTTTACCTTTTCTTCATCTCCGACGGAATCAACATTTCGCTAAGGGTGCATAAGAGTGAAGACCGCCACCTCACCGGACGGGGGGTCAATCAAAACCGGTCCTAAGCCGAAGAACTTCACCCTCGCTGACCGACTCCATCACTCGTAAGTCTGGGGGCAACTCCCCCAGCCAGCACAGACGCCGACCGGTCCAAAGCCGAGGAGCTTCGCCCTCGCTGACCGACTCCACCGCTCGTAAGTCTGGGGGCAATTCCCCCAGCCAGCGCAGACGCCGACCGGTCCTAAGCCGAGGAGCTTTGCCCTCGCTGACCGACTCCACCGCTCGTAAGTCTGAGGGCAATTCCCCCAGCCAGCGCAGACGCCGACTGGTCCTAAGCCGAGGAGCTTCGCCCTCGCTGACCGACTCCATCGCTCGTAAGTCTGGGGGCAACTCCCCCAGCCAGCGTAGACGCCGACCGGTCCAGAGCCGAGGAGCTTCGCCCTCGCTGACCGACTCCATCGCTCGTAAGTCTGGGGGCAATCCCCCCAGCCAGCGCAGACGCCGACCGGTCCTAAGCCGAGGAACTTCACCCTCGCTGACCGACTACATCGCTCGTGAGTCTGGGGGCAATTCCCCCAGCCAGCGCAGACACCGACCGATCCTAAGTCGAGGAGCTTCGCCCTCGCTGACCGATTCCGTTGCTCACAAGACTGGGGGCAGCCCCCCCGGCCATTAAGGACGTCAACCAACTTGTCCACCCGAGGGGCAAGGGGCGACCTCCCGGAGAAAAGAGGCGAACGACCACCATCAGCAGAGGAACCGAGGTCGCAGCAACAAAGCAAAATGCGCGGGAAATTCAAGTAGGTCAATTTCATTTCCAACAATTAACCGAGGTACAAAAGTGCGTCTTTTTTTACAGGAAATCGAAGTGGAGAAACCTCCTTACAAATAATCCGCTCTCGACGAACGACAAAATTCGTCACCCACGAAAACTAGGATAACGCCGGCAGAGCAAAACTTGTCGACCGAGAACACAAAGTTGCTGGCTAAAACGAACATCCTTGCAATCAGCAATCGTTTGCTCCGAAGCAAAGAACCGGTAAAGAAGCCAATGGAGATTGCGAGGTCAGGGATCCATTTCAAGTAGACCGGGCCAAAGCGAAGCGGATGCTAAAAAATTTGAGGATAAAAACAAGGATGAAAGGCCAGGAAGGCCGACCTAGGGGGCCCGGGCTCGAGAGGACACATCCTCGGGCGCCTCGCCCTGCTCGGAGCGAGGGGGATCAACATGCGGAGAGGCTTGCCGGACGCGCTCCGCACAATCCCGGAAGGAGGACTGGACGACTTCGACGATCCGGGGGCCGATAAGGTCTTCATATTTACCGAAGGCCTCCCTGAGGACCTCGAAGATCCTCTCCCCCAGAGTCCTGACGACGCCCCTCTCCACCTCATCCGCAAACCGCGCCACCTGACGTCGATCCGACAGTTCCCTTTGAAACTCCTCCCTCTCTAGGCGGAACGACTCCGCCGCTTCCTCGGCCGACCGCCGAGCGTCCTCCAACTTTCCCTGGAGGTCGTCCACTCGTCCCTCTAGCTCGGCCACCCAGAGCTTGAGTTGCCGAGACTCCATCTGAGCCGCCACCGCAGC
>JAULAV010003690.1:0-25796 GCA_030789695.1 Scilla litardierei
GAAGACCGTGGATCGATCTAGAAAGGATTGGTCAATGAAGTTAAACAATGCTATATGGGCATATCGCACGGCCTTTCGTACTCCCATCGGCACCACACCGTTCCGACTTGTTTATGGGAAAGCTTGTCACTTGCCGGTAGAGTTGGAACACCGCGCATATTGGGCCATCAAGACCCTCAATTATGATTATAAGAGTGCGGCGGTGAGGCGACTCTTGGACATCAACGAGCTTGATGAGATAAGAAGAGACGCCTACGAGAGCTCAAGAATTTACAAAGAAAGGACCAAGATTCTCCACGATGCACGCATAACCGTTACAGACTTCAAGGTTGGAGACAAGGTCTTGCTATATAATTCCCGGCTCCGATTATTTCCCTGTAAGTTGAGGTCACGTTGGTCCGGACCTTTCACCATCAAGCACATACAACCGGGAGGGGCTTTTGAGTTGGAAAGCAAGGACGGAGCCACATTCAAAGTAAATGGTCAGAGGCTCAAGCATTACTCCGAGGGAGTCCCAATGGGAGAAACCAATAGAATATATCTGCTTAAGGGACGGCCGGATGATCTTTCGTACCTCCTTGACGAGGTTATTGAGGAGGCGACCCCCCATTCCATTGGCGCACTATTCCGGGATGATTTTGAGGAAGGGCCAGATTTGGGCAAAGAAGAAAAGATGGAGCATTCCCCCGACCCCTCCATGGAAATTGATGAAGGCGACGCTGATGTCGCAAGGATTCGAGAGCTCTGTAAGCTCTCAAAACTGAAGTCTCCGAAGAAAGCTCCGCCGATACGAAAATCGGTGTCACCGGTGAAGCCGAGGACCGGAGCAAGCACTAGCTTGGGGGAGCCACCCCCCAACACTACCCGAGACGAGAGATCACCGAGGGAGAACACGTCGCCGCAACATCCGAATCCAAGCGTTCTTCCCGGAAAATTTGACGGGTGCATCTCATATGCACCCAATATCCCGCATTAAATTGAAAATCAAAGGGGGTCGAGCTCAAGACCTTAAACGAGCGCTTGTCGGGAGGCAACCCGACGGTTATTGCTATATTTTTACGTTTTCCTTTATTTTTGTTTTAGAAATTATTAGTGTTTTGAGTCGTTTGCCTAAAAATTTCGTGATAACGGGTCCTATTTTTCCTTGACAGGAGAGGAGAACGGGGTACCTATCATTAGGAGAATGAACAAGGCGACGAGGAGCGCTCCAGGAATGCGCTCGATGCTTAGGAGGAAGATGAAATCGACTGGAGGAAGAAAAACAGAGTTTAGAGCACAAACAAAGCCAAACAGCAGAAAACAGGACTCACTCGGCCGAGTATACTAGTCACTTGGCCGAGCACATAAGCTCGTCCGCCCGAGCGGCTCACGAACGAGGGAAGTCTGCTGTACCCAACTCTCTGTTTCTTTTCTTGATTTCGGTATAATTGCCACTCGGCCGAGTATAAATTTTCACTCGGCCGAGTGAAACTGATACACTCCTTGGGCGAGTATTGCCGAGTCGCTTGAGCCACTCGGCCGAATGGACTTTTTCCACTCAGCTGAGGGTGGCAAGGCCACTCGGCCGAGTCGTAAGCGGGGAGGAATTTTTCAAAATATTTCTGTTACGATCACTCGGCCGAGCGACTTAGTTACTCGGCCGAGTCGTAACTTTTCCTATATAAAGGGGAACGGGTCAGCGCGTTTTTTGAAACGAGAAAAAACCCAAAACGCGCGACCGCTCGTATCCCTCACCCGCTGCCCCCTCCTCACTCACCCGACCTCGCTCGCCGCCACCGCGCTCGGTCGACCACCGCCGGCCGACGCCCCCTCCGCACCTCCCGAGTCGCCGCCGGCGATCCTACCTCCGGCCGAGCTCCGGTAACCCCAAAAATGCCTATTTCCTCCTCTTTCTTGTATTTTTGACGATCCGCGCACTAATCGAGCCCCTAATTCAAATTAACTTCATTATCTATCTATTATACCCCTAACCCCCCATACATTTTGAATATTACTCGCTGATATCTTCGTTTGATGTGCAGGGTATATTGGGGAGCTTAGGGGAGCCCAGGGGAGCTTCCGGGGAGAGATTTTGGCTTCGTGGAGGCGTCGTCTTCGCACGCATCCACTTCTTTGCTCTCGCGACGTGTCACGGTATACTCGTTCCATTTATTTTTACACGCCGTATTTTCACTACTTTTGGTGAGCACCCGGGGCCCACATGCTGCCCCGGACACGGCCGCGGTCGAGGAGAGCTTCCGCCAAGCGGAAGCGACCGGATGAGCCCGGCCCCTCCCACGAGGTGGAGGACTCTCCTCCGCCTACACCACAACATCACGTTCACCCCGCACAGCCTGCAGACCCCGCACACCCCGCACAGCCTGCAGAGCTTGTTCACCCCGCACAGTCACAGCCTGCAGTCCACGTTCACCCCGCACAGCCACTCCCTACAGACCCACTGCCACCATCGGTTCCACTTATCGGACCGCTGGGGATTACGTTCCGAGACGACGCACACCGCGTCGTTTTTGAGCGCATTTCCCAGTGCTCGATTGTACCCTCCAGGTTCGCACACCTTGCAGACCTAGGACGCCTGGGGGTACTTGAGGGGATGCTCACGTTGTATGACAACGTGGGCTGGCGAGATTTTTTCCAAGTGTCGGCGAACACCTTTGTCCGTCCGACACTTGAGGTTCTTAGTTCTATTGCCCAGACCGACGAGGGATGCTCGTTCAGGTTTATGGACCGGGAGTGCCAGGTCACTCTCGGTATGATGAGAGCATTCTTTTCGTGGCCCGATATCCCCGGGGCCGACCGTGGTTACGCCCCCACTCACATTCCCCGCCTTCCTTCGATTCACACGCTTTCTGGGCCCGGATCACGGGTTTACCAACTGCCTTTGACCCTAGTAGGGCCAAGGACTCGTCCATCGTCCATCCCTGCCTCCGCATAGCTCATCGTCTTATGGCGACTACCTTTTTGGCGAGGTATGAGCCTGGGACGATGTCCACGCCAGGGCTTTATATGCTCTATGTGATGACGCGTCCCAGAGTTCTAGCTAGGGAGAGTGACGACTTGGTCCCCGTCGTCGTGATTGATATCGCGAGCTGGTTTTTGGACCGCATCATCGTATCGGTGGGCGCTCGCTCACCGATATGTTGCGGCGGTCTGATCACCCTGCTCACCCTGATGACCGGCGAGGACCTACCTGCCGACTTGCATCGTTCACCGGGCCCCACTTCACTGTCTATAGACGTCATGGCCCGGATGAAAATGCTTCGTCCGCACGGCCAGCGACACTGGGTTTAGTTGCACTGTCCCTACGGTGCCGATTACATGATCCTTCCGAGCCCAGCTCGGACACAGATAGCACCAGCACAGGTGGACTGGCTTCCGGCGATGGATCTCCTGATCCCCTCCGCCTACGTGCTCGAGGCCGAGGAGGCTGAGTAGGCTGGGCAGGCCCACGCTGCACACGATGCACCCGTTGACCACGTGGCCCCTCAGCAGCCTGATATTTCTGCTGCTCCTGACACTTTTGTCCCCACTTCTGCCAGTGTCGGGAGTACACTCGCTGAGACCGCCTCCACCACCACCCCTGCCACCACCCCTGCCACCACCACTCCCACCACAGCTGGCCCTCTGTCCGTTGAGCCCCTTTGCTCTGCACTACCCGAGCGCCCACCTACTTTTGTTGAGAGTGGAGAGCCTTCTTTCGCTGCGGTCGTGGAGACCATGGCCAGTATGATCTCCGCTGGGATTTCACCTTTTGGACCCCACACTGCCTCCCCAGCGGTAGTCACTTCTGTCTCCACCGCCGCCGTACTTTCTGAGAGTGTCGTGACTTCTGTCCCCACTTCTGTGTCACTGGCCTCTTTTTCCGCCTCGTCGCCACTTTTATACTCCACTTCCGCTGTTGCTGCTTCCACCTCACGCCAGCCTGCGCCCCAGCCTCGCCCTGAGGCTAGGCCCACACTTGTGAGCACAGCACCTTTCCTCCACATGCCTGCTGAGCCCATCCACTACACCACCCGAGTTCGCCAGCCCCGTCCTGCACAGCACAGACAGGTGCGTCCCTCTGCACCACCTCCCCCCGACACTATACTTCAGAGCATTCGTGCTCTTGAGGGGGCGGTGAGTGGCCTCAGAGGTGACCTCAGGACCATGTCTGCCACCGTCACCGCTATGGCCAGCCGCTTCGACCTACTACCGGGCATTCACTATTGCCTCACTCAGATTCTCGACCGGCTCCCTCGCGTACCTACCCTAGCCACACCCACCCAGCATGTACCCACACCCACTCCTACACCCACCCAGCCTGCTACTACACCCCTACCCACACCCACCCAGCAGGTACCCACCCCTACTCCCACACCCACCCAGCCTGCTTCCACACCCATACCCACCCCTACCCAGCAGACTGTTCCACCTCCGCCTCCGCCTCAAGACGGAGACGGCGCAGCACCACCCTCCTAGGCACCCTTGATGCCATCGATCTTTTTTGTCGTCTTGCTGCCCGTCTCTGCTCGGTCCTGATGATTTTTGCACCACCCCCTCCCCTCACTGTTTTTTTGGGTCCACATTTCGATCATATCTTTCTATATCATTTTTGGGAGGGAGGGAGAGATTTTTGGTGTCACACTCTTATATCTGATTCACTCTTATATCTGCATGCATCATGTCCGCATCATATTTTCGTTTTGTTATTTTTATTTCTTTTTCATCATGCATGCATCCTCACATACCCCTACCATTACGCGTCTCTCGGTGTGCCACACTTCGCACATTGAGGACACTGTGCACTTTAGCTTGGGGGAGTGAGTTCTCACGTTCTTTTCGATTTACCACCTTTATTTTTAGTTTTTTCACGCCATTTTCCGCATTTGCACTCATTTTCATCACTTTTCTTTTTTTACCATGCATCACGTTTTTCTTATTTTCTTTGTGTGCCGCATTGTAAATAGTTTTATTTTTCCCTCTTTATCTTTATTTCTTTCATCTCATGCTAGAGATGACTTTTCTGTGATGATGATGACGTGGGGTTAGCTTTCTCTATATGTATGCCATATTTGTCATGTTTTAGATTTTATTTCCGATATCATATGCTATGATTTGCCTTGCGTTTAGAGATAGTAACCCACATTTTTTCCGTGTGAAAATGGATGAAATTTTATTATTAGCTGAGTCTGAATATTCATATGTATGCTATCGCAGAAAACACACCAAGATTCACGCATTGGATGCTTATATCTGGAGTACCGTTTTCTTTTCCTATATCACTTCTATTTGCATGATTTGTACACTTCACTTCAGGATGATTGAATGATGTTAGCTATGATAAATCTGGATTAGTATTGCTTTTTTGTGATCGAAACTGAGTAGATTAGATTACCCTGCTGAAGTTGTCATGCACGTCTTATAGAGTGAATTGAGAGACATACTTATTTCTTTCTCCACATATCTTGAACATTAATTCTCTATTTTAAAATCATTGGTGAATCTCCCCTTAGCGATTCTAGTATTTGGCATTTCCCCCGTTATTAAAATCCTAGCTCCAAATTTCCCCAAACTAAAAAGAAAAAAATTCTTGTATATCCTTCTTTCTCTTTGATTTGGGATCATTGTGTATATATGCTATTGAAAAAAAAGAGAAAAGAAAAGAAAAAGAAAAGAAAAGAGAAAAGAATCTCAAATAACGATCCCATCTCATGTTCTCTCTCTATTCTTCCCTCTTTTTGTTTTTATTTTTGTTTTCTTTTGCATTTGGAGCTTCAAAAGAAATGGGGAATATAAATATCGTTTTTATGCCACCACGCTTATAGATAAGCTTGGGGGAGAGAATCCAATGATGTGTGAGAGAGTGACTACTTGACGGTGCATGACAACCTAGGCTAAGTAATATTCTATACTCGGTGAGATTGTTTTAGCTTCACGAAATCCAGAAATCTATGTCTAGCACTCATTTCATGAAATCCACGCTTTTCTATTCTTTCTATTCTATTGCGTGATATTCTTATACTCCTCATAGAAAGCATTCAATTGAAAAGTGTGTGATCTGCGATATTGTATACCGCTTTAAATGATTCAGACGATGTTAATCTTAGAATTATTCCGTTTTTCATGCTATATCAATATTATTGGGTTTTCTATCTCTATTTGCACCATTATACTATGATATCGAAATAAAAGTCTTTGACATGTGTTTTACATTCGGTGCATGCTATATGAGTAAGCAAAACACATGTCCTGAGAAAAATGATCTAGCAGCTTCCCTCTTCGCTTCCTTCTTTCTTCTTCGTTTTTCGTTTTCCGTTTTTCCATCATTTTCATTTTCTAAATCCACCGGGTTCGTCTTTTACTTATCTTCCTCGAGGACGAGTAAGAGGTAAGCTTGGGGGATTTTGATCACTACATATTTTACACCTTTTTTTCCGCATGTTTGCATGCCGTTTAGATCGCTCAAATCATGTTTTTCACGATTTATCGACGATATTGCGATACTTTTCACGATTTGTTGTTTTTGTCGTATTTCAGGAGATTTGGAGCGATTTGGAGTGAATCCGAGATACACCTACTCCGGAGTGTCACCGACAACTTCCCCGAGGGGTATTTTGCTATTGGAGAGGAGCGGAAGAAGAAAGAACGTCGTAGGAGCGACGAGGAGGCAAAAACACTCAGAATGGGCATTTTCAGTGTCTCACTCGGCCGAGTGAAGGAGTCACTCGGCCGACCGACAAGACCCCGCTCGGCCGGCCAGATCGGACACGCTCCAAAGTGTGCACTCGGCCGAGCATCAGAAGCCCACTCGGCCGAGTGACGAATCCCGTCCGCCCGAGTGGTACTCAGACGACGCCCCTCAAAAAGAGCCAACTTACTGTTTTTCGTCAGTCTGAGCAGCAGAAGACCCACTCGGCCGAGTGGCAATTGCCGACCGCCCGAGTGAAGATCAGCCCATCGGCCGAGTGACGACAACTCACTCGGCCGAGTGACGCCCGAAGTGAAGACCCCCAAGACCCCGGACTTACTGGAAATTCTCAGGGTCTCTCACTCGGCCGAGCGACTTTTGTCACTCGGCCGAGTGAGCCGAGCGCCTGTAGCGGAAAACACGATTTTGGAGCTACGCAGGGGCATTTTGGTCACGGTTTTTTGGGCAGTTTTGGGGGGTATTTAACCCCTGATTCTAACCTAGGTTAGAGAGCTTTTTCCTTACCTTTTGGCAGCCTTTTTGATTAAACTTTTTAGCTTTTGATTCTTGTGATTGGAGAGGAGAGAAAAGGTTTATTTTGTTGGATTCTTGAAGAACTACATTGGTTTGTCTCCCTCTTCATTAAAAATCTTATTTTTATTGCTTATTTGAATATTGCTATGAATTCTATTGCTATTTCAATTGATTATTCTTTCGTTTGTGATATGATTTGTGAGTAGTCCTAACGTCTTAGGGCATGGGGATGAACCCTACGAGCCCAATTTCCAATTTGTGATGATTTGGTAGAACTATTGCTAGAATTGCTATTAGGGTTAGTTTGGGATCGATTTATTACGGATAGCTAGGTGTTCATATCGATTGGGATTTGCAAGAGATTGGATCCCAATTCGATAGGAAACCCTAAAAATCCGAATTGGGTTGAAATTGAGTTTCCGTAGTATCGGTTTGCAAGTAGATTGGACCGATACTAGGGTTCTCGGTTGCAATTTCATACCGATACTTGTTTGCAAGAGATTGGACGGGTAGGAACTATCCCAACCTAGGTCGTGGCCCGAGTTTGCACGAGAGTGGGCTCGGGACGCGATTGAACGATGACGTTGATCCTAATGCTAGCTTGCCTAGGCTAGGGTTTGCAAGAGATTGGACCCGAACCTAGGTTCGCTATAGACCGGCAATAGCGCGAGAGCGTGAGCTAGGCTTTACATTCAGTTGCAACTAGTTCATCCGAAATTCTACCCTAGCAATTGTGATACCAATGAATCACATTGACGAGATATGGTGAGTAGCGGGGATTCCCTATTCTCTAGGCGTCCTTATTTGATTTTATATCTCTTTACTTTGTCTGACGATTGTGACAGCATCACCGAAAGGCAAATTCCTACTCTTCTATCCCCATAGCCAGGTTGTTCGGAGAAGGCACTGTCATACGTCCTCCCTGTGTTCGATACCCGCTCGCGGTAAAACTACACGGTCTCTCTTTTGGGTGTACGCCCGGAAGCGATCAAATGGCATGAGCAGATATTCGCGTACCGTTAATTGAAATTAAACGTGAGAGGTAAAATGCAATGACATGAACATATTCGCGTACCGTTAATTTAAATTAAACATGGCAGTTAAAATGCAATAGCAGTTAAGGATGCATGGATGACATGAACAGTTAATTCGCGTACCGTTAAGGGAAAGTAAACGTGACATACAAGCATGATGAAGGTGACTGACCAAGCTTCGTTGTCAAGCTAGGTCAATAGCGTCTAGACGGCTATCCTTTCACTGTCTAGTCTCTTTTACGCTAAAGCAAGGAAATGGCCTAAGACATGGCCCAATTCAAGAGATGCAAGTTTCACTTGCCTGGCACCGAGGAGAACGATCAACGAAGGCACATCACACAAATTTGTTATCTACGGGAATGGATCACTGTCATGGAAAAACAACATTAGAATGGTAACTAATCCGTATTCACAATCGAACCCTACGATTTCTAATGATCCATTTTATTAGGGTTTCACAAATATCAAGTGTGGGTTATGAGATTATTAAAGGAGGAATACTACCCGTGAAGAAGCGGAGGAACGACGTCGAGAACTACGGCGACGGAAGAACGATCCGGCTCAGATCTGGAAATGGGGAAAATCTGGAGAAATGGGTTTGGATGAGGCTTTTGGGGATTTGATGAGGGTTTGAGGTTGAGGAGAGGTAGGATATGTGAAATGAGGGTTTGGATGATGATGGATGAGCTTGGGATGAAGGATCAATGGTTTGGGGAAGAAGGGGGCTCAATGGGGGAGAAATTAGGGTTTGGGGGTGATGAGGAAGAAGAAGAAAACGTTTGGGGCGTATTTATAGAAAAGTGTGGCGGCTAGGACAAAACTAGGGTTTCCTGGGCTGAGTAGTCGGTCAAAGAAGGATTGGTGACTGACTAGCTTGGGAACTAGTCGATCGGTTGATCAACGCAGACTGACTAAGAGTAAACAGTAACTCGGCTGGGAAGATGATCAATGAACTAGTCGGTTGAAGAACAATGGCTGACCGACTAGATTACAATCTAGTCGGTCGAAAGATGTTCTCAGACCGACTAAAGATAAACAGTAACTGAGGGGAAATTAATCAAAGGAACTAGTCGGTTAAAGAACAAGTTCTGACCGACTAGTTTCACATCTAGTCGGTCGGTGGTTGTTCTTAGACCGACTAACGTAAACAGTAACTCCTGAATAATTGATTGAATGAACTAGTCGGTTCCAGTTGATTTCCTGACCGACTAGATTACAATCTAGTCGGTCAGTTGATCTTCTTGAACCAACTAACGTGCACGAAAAATCTCGAAATGGAGCGCGAAGGTCTGGGATGAATTCTAAGGTTTCTAGGATCAACCTATCGCTAAGATATGATCGATATGAAGCTCGTCACGAGTGACTTACTCCGAGTTCAATGATTCTAAGGAAGAAGCTAGAAGATCACATCAAAAGGAATGAAAACAAAAGCTAGGAAATCTCAACGAGATGAATGAAAGCGAGAACTATGGAAATGGAAACCACCCAAGGAGAAAACCCACCATCACAAGCAAAACACACTGATAATCCAATCATACAAAAACCAGTCGTTACACTATTATTTGGAATAATATGACTTTCGGAGCGTTTGTGTCCATTTCAGGGATTTGGAGCGATATTGGAGCAATTTGGAGTCAATAAGACGATCGGCGACGTGAGAGAACCAATAAGACTCATGATGACATGCTTGAGGTGCCAAAGAAGAAGACTAAAGGTAGAAAGGAGTAAGAAAAAGAGAAAGAAGAAGCCAAGAAGCAATCAGCTTGACTTTCCCAGGTGACTCGACCGAGTAGCACAGGCTGCTCGGTCGAGCTGATACACGAGCCCAACAGATGAGAGAATGTGCATCCTACTCGACCGAGCAGCATGGTGACTCGGCCGAGTCATTTCTATTTTTCGAAGCTCCATCTAGTTCAACATCCTGCTCGACCGAGCAGGACTTACTCGACCGAGCCAGCAGGCGACTCGACCGAGCAAGGTCTACTCGGGTCGAGTAGATCAAATGTTGCTTACTTGTACGTTCTTTACTTGTAGCCCTGCTATGTTGTATACCCTTGTTATATGCATCACCTATTGTAGTTCTTATCGCTCGTGTTTATGTTACTTATGTTGTTGCACTCATTTGTTGTTGTACTTTCATTATGTTATGCATTCAATGCTTTATGTCATACATGTGTTCCATTTAGCTCATTCCATACTTCATTTGCACCTTGCTATGAATGCATGTAGAATAGTTGCATTTTCATAATAGCATGCTAGAGGGAGTTGGCATTCCTACTGGGTCAAGCGTTGATGTGTCCCCGTTGATTTTTTCAGGTGTGGTTCTTGGGGATGACAGGTGGAGCTGGAGGTTGAGTTTGGAGTTCTGTAGTTGGAAGTTGGAGCTTAGATTGGGTGGTGAGAGGTGAGGATAGAGCTATGTGTACTTTGGGTTTTCTTTGAGGGTGAGAGATTCTTGTACTATATGAAGTGATGTAGTGGGATGTTTGAGATGTATATGAAATTGTTCAGTGTTTGGCTGTATATCACTGTGACTTTGTGTCGTTACTTGTTTGTTGGTTCGTTGTTTGTTGAATACTACATGTACTATTCCCAGCAATGCGTAGTGGACCTGCAGATATGTTTTTAGTTCTCGTCATGCACCATGCCTCCATGCGTATCCCAGGGAGGGTGACGTGACAGGTGGTGGCCCATGCAGGTCCCCTCACTGCGGTTGTGTACGAAATAGTACGAGTAGTGTTTGTGTGTTTGTGGGTAGTTGAGTCCTAAGGTGTGTAGAGTCTAGCCTTAGGATGGGACCGGATAGCAGGAGCTTGAGGTATAGCACCCTGAGGGTTGATATTCGAGTGTTGATTCTGTATGAATGTATGTACATATTTATGTGTGTACTTATGTATGCATGTACACCTATTGTTTTATGAGTGTTGAATATGGCTTATCGAGTATATTGAGATGATATACTCACGTGCATATGACTATGATATATGTCCGAATGATTGTATGGCTCTATAATTGTGTTTGAAGTATATGTGTTAATACGTGGATGACTTATAAATAGTGTGTAAAATTGAGTTATATACTTGAATGAGGTGTGAGTTGTGTATAGATGTCTTACGTTGTGGCTATATACTGTATGTGATATATGCACATGTAGAGTGTGTAGATGCATACGTAGATCCTTGAGTTCCACCCATGTATGCGTGGATATGTATTAGTGCTATGAGTTGATATATGTGATGGGTAAATGATACATATGTGACTGTAAGCTGGCATGCTTACATCTGTGTATGGATGAATATATTTTGTGTGATTATCTACGTGTATTAATATTGATATGGTAAACCTTGTGTGCTGATACATCTGTGGATGTTGGATGGATGCTAGGAGACATACATGGTTGTATGTCTACATCTATATGATGAGGTTCATGTGTGTGTACGTACAGTACCATGAATGTGTGTATTGTGAAATGGTATAAGTGTTGATATATGGATGTGTTGTATATATAAGTTTGGAATAGATTGACCATGTATAACTATATTCACCCTTAGCTATGTTCTAAATTGGAAAGTCCGAGGACGGACTTTATTTTAAGGTGGATAGAATGTAATGACCCATAGTGCCATATACGTTAGGGCCTATCTTTTACGTGTGAAATATAGTGTAAGTATGTTTATTCTTGTTAGTACTAGTATTGTTGGGTTGATTATGTTTAATGGCATTGTGTAGTAGAGGTGACATGTTATTAATGATAATAATAGTGTGCTAATATTATCATGTTGTTAATAGTATGCTAATATTATTATGTTGTTAATACTATTATGTTGTTAGTATTAGTTGTTAGAAATAGTATGCTAATTTTATTATTAGTGTGTGGCATTATTGTAAATAGTGGGAGAGTGTGTATGGTAATGGTTCATTAGTAATTAAGTTTAGGTGGTTGTGTAGAATAAGAGGAAGAGTGTATAGAATGGTAAACTTGTAAATAAAGGGACTTATAAGAGATATTTTCTAAAGAGATCTTGTATTTCATTAGCAAGCTAAATAATTAGATATTTTACCTTATGCTATTACTACCATGCCACATGTCAACAAAGAACCATTGGGAGGAATGGCAAACTAGTAATTAGATGGGTTTCTCGAAGTTAGATATTTATTTAACCTTTCTCCATTTTTCTTCATTCTTCTTCACCTTTCTACACTCTTCTACTTATTTCTTTTCTCTTATTTTCTTTTCATTTGGATGCTTATCCTTCCTCTCTCTCTCATTTTACTCCCATGGCCGAAATTTTTAGAGGAAAAAAAGAGAGAAAGGAAGGAAGGAAGGAAGAAGGAAGAAGAAAGAAAAGAGAAGAAAGAGGATAGAACTCAAGAAGAGGAAGGAGCAAGAGGAATTAGGATTTGGAGCTTGGGATTCTTGGTGGAGTTGCATGGAGTTGGAAGAGGGTTTTGATTTCCCCAGCAAGATAGGAATCCAATTTCCACTAATATGCTATTTGATTGTTATTTGTAGAAGTAAAAATCCCATATTGGTTGAATAATTGCATCTCTTGATTAAAGCTGAAACTTTGATTAAGTTCTGGACTTAATCTGCTATTAGGAATGCTTTGGAAATTTTATATGATGTGCATCTCGTAGTTATGAGCAACTTTCATGTTCACAACATTTTCCAATTCGAACGGGAAGTTATGTTAAAAATTCATTCTTTACAACATGTCTGCAATTCTGTCAACCTGTACACAGTTTAGCAAAACGAAGCTTATTACCTGCACACACACACACTGGAATTGCATGATTTTAGTCTCGTTGGAAAGGTAACAAGTTTTACTCCAACTTCATCGGAGAGCCTATATTTCGAAATTCTGACTGAAATAGGCCCAAAATCAGCAACCAAGACAGACTCTGAAATCTGTCTGGAAAACAGATTTGGCAGACTTCACCAAATAATTCACTATAAATCACCTTCTTACTATTTTTACCTAAACATTTATCCGTGAATCCAAAACTATCATACCTACAACTTTCATTTAAATTGCAGTGTTATGTTCCATACAAAAATATGGAGAAAAAATGTCATTCAACCTGGCTGTTGTGCAATTTTCTGCAAGCTAAAGTGTTTTCTAGTGTTTCAAACGATGTGTTGTGGCTAGTTCTATTACTATCATCAATGAATGGTGTCATTAACTAAAAGAAATCTGCATGATGCTATTAGGTAATGATATTATAGTGTGCCAACAACCATGTTAATAATACCCCTCAGGTGTTTGTGAAAATGTCGAGGTGAAATGGTTATTAGTCTTATGTTGAGGTGAAATGTTTATTAACATTTTCATGTTTCTATTAGTTTCATGCTACTGGTTCCATGCTATTAGTTCATGTTGATAGGAGAGGATGTCATCTTGCTTTTGTTTAGCTAATTTTCTGTTGGATTAAGGGATGTTGGCATATGTTTGTTAGATCATGCTTAATTAATTTCATGTTCTAGTCAATGGTGAAGTTGTACAATTACATGTGTTGGAATCATATGTGTTGGAAATGAGAACCACGTGGTGAAAGTTGTCGTTGGAAAGGTTTTATGCGTTGGAATGAGAGGATGTGAAAATGGTGGTTGCTATGTGATTCTTTTTGCTACATGTTATTTTTAATTGAAATGCTGATAAATAAATAAGTCCTCTTAAATGAGGGTGACACGGAGATTGGGTGACACTGAGTTGTGGGGAAAACATGATGGGCTGGACTGGTGGTTGGTGGCCCTCCTATTCTTGCCCGAGTGGCGGGGAGTGGCAGAAATGAGGAAATGAGAGAAAATTTGAAGGGGAAATAAGGGGAAAACAAGGCTCCTTTAGTAAGAGCATGTCTCGAGGAGTTTGCCGGTTCCACCCCAACTGGGGGTGAGGTCCAGTCCCAAGAAGGTCTACCCACTACTTAGGATCCAAATCATTATTAAATAACTTTCGTTACTTTTGTAGCATTATCAAATGTTGCTTACTTGTACGTCCTTTACTTGTAGCCCTGCTATGGTGTATACCCTTGTTATATGCATCACCTATTGTAGTTCTTGTCGCTCGTGTTTATGTTACTTATGTTGTTGCACTCTTTGGTTGTTGTACTTTCATTATGTTATGCATTCAATGCTTTATGTCATACATGTGTTCCCTTTAGCTCATTTCATACTTCATTTGCACCTTGCTATGAATGCATGTAGAATAGTTGCATTTTCATAATAGCATGCTAGAGGGAGTTGGCATTCCTACTGGGTCACGCGTTGACGTGCCCCGTTGACTTTTTTAGGTGTGGTTCTTGGGGATGGCAGGTGGAGCTGGAGGTTGAGTTTGGAGTTCTGTAGTTGGAAGTTGGAGCTTAGATTGGGTGGTGAGGGGTGAGGAGAGAGCTATGTGTACTTTGGGTTTTCTTTGAGGGTGAGAGATTCTTGTACTATATGAAGTGATGTAGTGGGATGTTTGAGATGTATATGAAATTGTTCAGTGTTTGAATGTATATCACTGTGACTTTGTGTCGTTACTTGTTTTTTGGTTGGCTGTTTGTTGAATACTACATGTACTATTTCCAGCAATGCGCAGTGGACCTGCAGATACGTTTTTAGTTCTCGTCATGCACCCTGCCTCCCTGCGTATCCCAGGGAGGGGGACGTGACATAGCCCCACCACCTTGTAGCATTTGCTTGAATCCCGATGGATGTGGCGTGTGCATTGTCATTGGCATGCTGTATGAAGAGTATTGTTGAAACGGCATGGATGATCCACTTACTTGGTAGCTAGGCGTAGGATATTGATAATCACTCGGCCTACGAGGCATTGGCCTACCTAGCAATGGATCTTCCGTCTTGATTCCTCTGCCAACTGTGTACACTATGCCGGGTCATAGTATGGAGGCCGCATAGGATCACTCCCTTGCCCTTGATGAGATGACATGTCCATGCCTACAAAAGCATTATTTCCATAAAAAGCAATATTTTCCACAATGACATGTACCCACGTATAGTTAATGAAATAAACATTAATTAACGTAATATTGACTACCACCCATATCATCAGACTCCAACTCAATAGAAATAAAGTAAACAAATAAATGCATTATATTGTCACCACATCTCATGCATCACCTAGCAAATTCAACATTTAGATCCCATTGTTATACAATTCATGCAACTTAACATAATATAATAAAATTATTCATTAAACTCTTCCCTCATAGCCCATGTTCATTGATGTTCCCATGGTTATGTATGTTACAATAGTCCACCCCCATTTCCCACACTAACTGATCCATGCGAATTTTCCACTGATCCCTTTGTGAAGTCTGTTCACGTATGGGCAACTGTTGGGAAATATCCATAATCGAGTCATCCAGCTCATCAATCATAGCCCCATCCTCATCAATCACAGCCCCATCCTCAAGTAACTGGGGATCATGCAGATATGCTATTTGGATACAATTATGCAACACTGTGCAAGCAAGGACGGTATCGACCTGAGATTTGAATGGATAGTGAGGCTTTGAAGTCAAAATTTTAAACTTGTTCTTTAGTATGCCAAACGTCGACACGGTCTTTTTTCTTAATGAAGAATGTCTTAGGTTAAACAGCTCTATGTAATTTCGAGGCACTCTATTAGTATGGTCCTTCAGATGGTATCTAACGCCCCGGTATGGAGATATGAAACCAGGCATTGTTGTATATCCAGCATCGCATAGGTAATATTTCCCTGCAACCGAAAATGAATCCCGATTTATAATCACAAGGTTTCTTACAGACGTAAACATGATATTTACGAAAGAGTTTGCATATTACCCTCATACACACGTAGCCCGTAGGGTGGGGGTAATGACAACGCATGTTTCAGGACCGTGAAATCATTCGCTGATCCTTTCCACCTGTCCATTACGTAAGTGAGTCTTTGTTGGAAGCAACGATCTAGGATCTTGGTTTGATGATGACAAACGTGCGAACTATTTAACGTGTGTGCTACGTGTGTTTCAGGATTGGCAAAGGGGTAAATCTTGAGGAGTTGACTAAGTCAACGTGTTGGAGAAATCGCTATTCATATAGCATCCTAGGAGAGAAAGAAAGTGTGTGCTCAAAGAAGTTTGACTTGGTCAATATAATGGGAGATGAAATCTATTTGAGATCTGGTCAAATCAATTAGGGAGATTTGTTGCTACCCATTTCCTATTCAAACTTCAATTCAATCCGAATACAAATTTTCCATTCCTTAACTCTAGGGATTCTTTTTGATCATCATTGATTCCCTCCTAATCCTATATAAACCATCCTCAAAGCAACCCTAAGGAGGCGCGACAATCAAATTCAGGTCGGCCATAAGAAAAATTCTCAAGCCAAAAATCTCCTAGGCAAGTCACGCACATACCAATTCTATACTCTTGCCGAAATTGTCCAAGAGCAAAAAAACACCAGGCGCATCCCTTGAAAAACATGAAGCCTCCGTCCCTTGTGTTTGCCCAATAACAAAATTTTTCAAAGTTTTTTTTTGTTTGCCAATTTTTTAGGGGACAACCGATTTCTCAAAGAGGGGTGTTTGATTTTTTTTAAAGAAAACATTGTTTTTAAGGGCAGATTTTTTGTGCTTCGGGTTTTTGATATTTAATCTCCAAGAGCCGAAAGAACAAGAGCATTCATCTTTTTAAGATCCGGCCACCCTCTCAATTTGATTTTTATCTTGCTTCAATTACCAAAGAGCACTTAAAAAATCTCCAAGCATAATTCTTTGTTTTTGCCCCAAGAGTTGCACAATCTCTCAGCCGAATTTTTTTTTGTAACATCTCTTTTTCACTGCCGCACGTCGTGTTCTAAAAGGCAAACAAAAAAATTGAGGGAGAGCATTTTTTTGTGTGTGGCCTGTGTTCATGTTGGAGTTCGGTTGGCTTTTAAAAAACAATTATTTTTAGAGGGTAGCCAAAGTTTTTTTGACCCATTAAAATCCCCTTGAGCCGATTTTTGTAAGGGACAGTTGTTTTAATCCCATGCCAGTCGACTTCATCCCAGGAGCACACGCATGCTTTAACAAACCAAAGCCCTATGTTTGTTTTTGTCTGCAAACAATTTTTTTGTGACAGACCGTTTTTTGGGGTCCTTTTTGTTGCATCTTTGGCAAGTTGAACTCTTCATCTAATTATAAGTCCAGGAAGGCTCCGGCACAAAAATTGGGGAACCCGCATCTTTGCGAGGAGCACACACAGATTTTTTTTGTTGAGCAAAGAGGGAGGGCGCAACATCAGAGATTGCCGCAACCTAAGTTGCTGAGGAGACGAGAGACGGGACATCTACATCTACGTCAGACGAGATCTGACATGCGCTGAGCGCAGAGACGACACACCATTACTGAGCATTTCTAAAACTCTATTTATTTATCTTTGTATTGGTGTAGCGATCTCTGTAGGGAAAACTTTACCATCTTTTGTGACTATTTTGGGACTTGTCTGGTTGGGGCTAGACAAGTGAGACCCAGCTAGTTTGGGACTAGCTGGTAGAAAGTGTTACTAGGATTGATAGTGAAAGAAAACACCGTGAGTGGGGTACTGAGAGCCTGGCGAGTGTAGAGACGTAGAGGGTGCTCTGAGCGTGCTCTAACTTGTGGTTTTGTACCTATTGCACTATTCAATACTAGTATCTCCTTTGGGGGCTGGAGTAGGTCGAAGGGTCGATCGAACCAGGGTAAATCTGCTGTGTACTCTATGTCTGCTTTTTATTTACCATGTTGCTGCTATAACTGTGTGTGCTTATTCGTGGGTTGCACGAATTATTTTTATAAGCATATTCACCACCCCTCTAGGCTAGGATCCAGGTCCAACAAGTGGTATCAGAGCAGGTTTTAGGATCTAGCCTAGGATTGACCATGGATTACATTGATAGTGCTTTTACTGAGGGTCAGTCTGTTTCCCGTCCCCCTAGATTTAATGGAGGTGACTATGCATATTGGAAAAATCGAATGAAAATTTACCTCATTTCTGTATATTACAAGGCTTGACAAATAATTGAAAAAGGATATAAACTGTCTGTAATTAAAGTAGAAAATGTTGAGATTGAAAAACCAAATGACAAATAGTATGACAATGATTGGAAATCTTATTTTTTAAATGCTAAAGCTATGAATGCTCTCATTTGTGCACTTGATAAATCTGAATATAATAGAATCTCACATCGTTTAACTGCGTAGGAAATATGGCATACTTTGGAGGTGACGCACGAGGGAACGTCACATGTAAAGGAGTCTAGACTGTCCCTTTTGAGTGCAGAGTTCGAGGGATTTCGCATGCTACCATCAGAGAGCATATCAGAGATGTATGCGAGGTTCACCGACATAGTTTACAAGTCTAGCTCGCTTGGAAAGCCATATGATAGCCTCGATCAAGTGAGGAAGATCCTAAGAGCATTGCCAAGCTCTTTCAGACCAAAGGTCACTGCCATCCAGGAAGCAAAGATATTGTCTCAATTGAAGGTGGAGGACCTTATTGGTAATTTAATGTCCCATGAGTTGGAACTGCAAAATGTTGAAGCAAGATAGAAACCTGAGGAGAAAGAGAGAGCCATAAAGTCCCTTGCTTTGCAAGCCAGCGAAGAAGAGGATGATGATGACGACATAGCGCTAATGGTGAGAAACTTCAGAAAGTTCATCAAGACCAAGCATGGAAGAAACGAAATGGCACCCAGGTTTAATCGTTCTAACTTTAATAATTCTTCCAAGCAATTTAATGATCAGAAATCTACTGATAGAATGCAATGTTTTAAATGCAAGGGAAGAGGATAGCTGATGAAGGATTGCCCAAATGAAACTGCTCAGCTCGCTAAAGGAAAAGGAAAAGCGAAGGTATTAACATGGGACATGGATAGCGAAGCTGAAAGCGAGGAGGAACATGAATCCCATTCTTGCATGGCTTTGATGGGGATCCAAGATGAGACACCGTCAGGTAGCAAAGCTGAACTTCTTAGAATTTGTGAAGAAATGCAAAATCAAATAGTAGCTCATGAGTTCACTATTGAATGTCTCCAAAATCAGAACTATGACATGCAAGTTAGAGATGATAAGGTGTTTAAAGAGAATGATAAGCTTAAAATTGAACTTAATGCATGTAAGTCTACTATTGAAATCATGAAGAAGGAAAAAGCTAGCTTTGATGAAACTGCTCCTTGTATTTCTTGTTCCTCATTATTAAACCAAAATAGCATGCTTAAATAAGATGTAATGAAGCTCGAAGCTGAAAAAGAATATGAAATAAGAGAGCTTAAGGATAAATTTTGCATGCTAGATAACGATCTTAAAAAGAGAACAATTGAATATGAAAAGAAGGAAAAAGAAAACAAGTTGGCTTTCGTTAGTAAATGCACGATGCTTGTGGAAGAAAATAAACAATTAAAAATCAAAGTCTCGCATCTTGAAGTGGCCATTAAGAAATTCTCTATGGGAAAACAATCGTTGGACACTATTTTAGAGAATCAATTATATGGCAATAATAGAAGAGGACTTGGTTTTGGTCTGAAAAACGTTGAAAAGCAAAAATTCAAGAAATTCCACAATGTACCATCTATTGCAAAGAACAAATATGCAAAGTACTTTACTTGTGATAGTGTAGGCCACACTTCATATTATTGTAAATTTAGGAACACAAATATCAAGTTTAAACAAGTGTGGGTTCCTAAAACAATAATGGCTAACACTAGTGGACCTTGTTGGATTCCAAGGTCACACTTAACAACTTTCATGTAGGTAAGGTGGAGATTTGGCGAGGAGCAAATTTTTCAATGTCTCATTCTTTTAGCTCCTTCGTCAAATAGCGACGAGAAGGTATAATTTTTATCACTCTTTGCATTTCATTGCATACCTTCATAGATTGTTTTGTGTGCTTGATTTATTTTTGTTTGTGTGCTTGTTTGCATGATTTTTTAATGTGTTTATTTCTAAAAAAAATTTAAAAAAAATGAGCTTAAAAGAATACCCTTTATGATTTATCTTAAGTGGTATTGTATGAATGTTCAAGTCTATCCTTTGTAGAAGTTAATTCATTATTGTTGTAGCTACATGAACATATTGTTCTCTTTTTAGTAGCCATAACATGTTTCATAAATTTCGAATTTGACTTCTACGCCTACATTTGCACTTTCACGATAATTGACTTTTTAGTGCCTTTGGAGATTTTTTTGAAGAATAATGGAAAGTGAATGTAGGAATGATTAACTTCTGAATTTTAGGGATATGAAGTGTTTAGCCATGAATAAAAATTAAGCACAAAAGGATTACGAATGCAACAAAAAAATAAAAAAAATATTCTATATATTTGCTCCGTATGAAAAATTTCATGGCTAATACACAACCCACGAGTATCCAACTTATGCTACATGGGTAATCATTAGTGTTGGTGTATATTACTCGTCAAGCAATGCCATCCTACATTTAAAAGTCCTTATAGGCTATGTTTTGGGGTTCGGTAACTTGAACTCATTTTTGATGAGGTGGGAAAAATCAATCCTAGTGATATTCATGAAAAAATTTGGAAAATGTGGATTGATTTGGTTGATTTTCTGAAATTGAATCTCCTCTTGTACTTTATTGTTTATATCACTACACTTACATAAAGGTGGAGAAGTCTTGTTATGAAATTCTATGAGCTTGGATTGTCTATTTTGTGGAAAACTCGTGCAAATTGCACGCTACATTTAATAATGATTTATTTTTTGCATGGAATATTTTTGTCACTTCATCAATCCACTTTTGGTGATCACAAAGGGGGAGAAAGAAAAGAAATATTTGACAGATTTGATGTCGTTATTATTTGTTGAAGGGGGAGCATGAAAAATAATGTTGAAGGGGGTGCTTGAGAGAAGGGGGAGCATGCTTTTATATTTACTATTTGTTGTGCATGCTATGTAATGCTTGAATGACTCATCCATACATCATATTACATTACACCATTCAACACACTTCACACACATATCTATTGCTCAAATTTTTTATGGGTTTGTCATCACCAAAAGGGGGAGATTGTTGGAAGCAACGATCTAGGATCTTGGTTTGATGATGACAAACGTACGAATTATTTAACGTGTGTGCTACGCGTGTTTCAGGATTGGCAAAGGGGTAAATCTTAAGGAGTTGACTAAGTCAACGTGTTGGAGAAATCGCTATTCATATAGCATCCTAGGAGAGAAAGGAAGTGTGTGCTCAAAGAAGTTTGACTTGGTCAATATAATGGGAGATGAAACCTATTTGTGATCTGGTCAAATCAATTAGGGAGATTTGTTGCTACCCATTTTCTATTCAAACTTCAATTCAATCCGAATACAAAGTTTCCATTCCTTAACTCCAGGGATTCTCTTTGATCATCATTGATTCCCTCCTAATCCAAATAAACCATCCTCAAAGCAACCCTAAGGAGACGCGGCAATCAAATTCGGGTCGGCCATAAGAAAAATTCTCAAGCCAAAAATCTCCTAGGCAAGTCACGCACATACCAATTCTATACTCTTGCCGAAATTGTCCAAGAGCCAAAAAAACACCAGGCGCATCCCTTGAAAAACATGAAGCCTCCATCCCTTGTGTTTGCCCAATAACAAAATTTTTCAAAGTTTTTTTTGTTTGCCAATTTTTTAGGGGACAACCGATTTCTCAAAGAGGGGTGTTTGATTTTTTTTAAAAGAAAACATTGTTTTTAAGGGCGGATTTTTTGTGCTTCTGGGTTTTGATATTTAATCTCCAAGAGCTGAAAGAACAAGAGCATTCATCTTTTTAAGATCCGGCCACCCTCTCAATTTGATTTTTATCTTGCTTCAATTACCAAAGAGCACTTAAAAAATCTCCAAGCACAATTCTTTGTTTTTGCCCCAAGAGTTGCACAATCTCTCAGCCGAACTTTTTTTTGTAACATCTCTTTTTCACTGCCGCACGTCGTGTTCTAAAAGGCAAACAAAAAAATTGAGGGAGAGCATTTTTTTGTGTGTGGCCTGTGTTCATGTTGGAGTTCGGTTGGCTTTTAAAAAACAATTATTTTTTGAGGGTAGCCAAAGTTTTTTTGACCCATTAAAATCCCCCTGAGCCGATTTTTGTAAGGGACAGTTGTTTTAATCCTATGCCAGTCGACTTCATCCCAAGAGCACACACATGCTTTAACAAACCAAAGCCCTCTGTTTGTTTTTGTCTGCAAACATTTTTTTGTGACATGCCGTTTTTGGGGTCCTTTTTTTGTTGCATCTTTTGCAAGTTTAACTCTTCATCTAATTAAAAGTCCAGGAAGGCTTCGGCACAAAAATTGGGGAACCCGCATCATTGAGAGGAGAACACACAGATTTTTTTTGTTGAACAAATAGGGAGGGCGCAACAGCAGAGATTGTCGTAACCTGAGTTGCTGAGGAGACGAGAGACGAGACATCTACATCTACGTCAGACGAGATCTGACACGCGCTGAGCGACAGAGACGACACACCATTACTGAGCATTTCTAAAACTCTATTTATTTATCTTTGTATTGGTGTAGCGATCTCTGTAGGGGAAACTTTACCATCTTTTGTGACTATTTTGGGACTTGTCTGGTTGGGGCTAGACAAGTGAGACCCAGCTAGTTTGGGACTAGCTGGTAGAAAGCGTTACTAGGATTGATAGTGAGAGAAAACACAGTGAGTGGGGTACTGAGAGCCTGGCGAGTGTAGAGACGTAGAGGGTGCTCTGAGCGTGCTCTAACTTGTGGTTTTGTACCTATTGCGCTATTCAATACTATTAACTGCTTTGGGGGTTGGAGTAGGTCGAAGGGTCAACCGAACCAGGGTAAATTTGCTGTGTACTCTGTGTCTGCTTTTTATTTACCCTGTTGCTGCTATAACTGCGTGTGCTTATTCGTGAGTTGTACGAATTATTTTTATAAGCCTATTCACCCCCGTCTAGGCTAGGATACAGGTCCAACAGTCTTTTGTTAGGAGTTACAGCTGCAAGCACATTTTGTGTAACCCATTTACGTCCTCTAAATCTTGGCACGAGTTTGGTAGACATCATAGCATTGATGTGTGTCCCATCAATAAGACCAATACAATCCTACACCGGAATCAATAACTAATTAGGATTATTGATTCACATTGATATCACCATAAATCATTTAACGCTAATGCCAGATATTCATAACTACACTGACCTTGAAATATGAGAACCACTTAGGATTATTGATTATCTCTGGTGGTGTCTCATTTGGGGCTTGCTTCATGAACCTATCACGAAGGGTACATACCGCAAACATATATTTGTTACAGTAATTGCTAACCGTCGCCCAAGCCCTTATGAAATCAACTTGTAGCACTCTGTTCTTTGACTTGTACCCTACAATGTGAAGAAATATTGCCAACTGCTCCTTGATTGACACATGCTTACTGTCTTTGAGACTACCGTTATCTCGCATTAACGTATAAAGATTCAGGAAAGCATGTCTCCGCATTCTTAAGTTGTGTAAACAACTACTATTAGAACCAAATAGAATTCGACGTATGTGTGATTTTCTATGAATATCACGCATCGCTGACGGCTCCCTAGGTAGAGGGGGAGTACTAGCTTCATCGTATAACTACATGAATATGATGGTAAAAATGATAGCCGCCGCGGCCGAGGTACATGTTGAACAACCGAACTTTTTCCACTTTCATCCATCTAACCCTTATTTGCATCAAACATATATTCAATCATACGATGTACAAGACATTTACTTTTATCATAAAATCGTGAAATTTACATATAAACATAAAAACTAGCGAAGTGATAAGGCATCACAAAATATAGAAACATTAACCCACATGAAACATATACAATCATAACAAATTTCAGAAACAGCAACACAAAAAAAATTCTGGGAAAATCACAACATTTATATTACATTTAAACATATACAGTCCTTTTTAAAATCCTCTATTTCAAGCCAATACATTTCATTGCATACCACATAAAACATCAACCCACCAATCATGTCCAAGCCTATCATGAATCCATATAGAATTGCCCTCAGATTATTAATCATTTAATTATCATTGCTGGTTTCTTGACATACTTCAAGCATACCCTAGCAATGTACCAACGTTGCATCATCAATCCAAAACACACACTCTCTATATTCACTGTACTTGTCTCATCATTGGGCTCTATTATGTATGGGTCATAACTTTAGGGACAATGTAATACTGGTGCGACTTTATGAAAAGGCACCCAACATAAAGTGATGCATATAATTTATCCTCCTCATCCATACAAATTTCACACATTTCATGACCTCTTACACACGAGCCCTCCGAAGTCCAAAATACAAAAATGCATTTTATAAAATCCAACATATCAGCAATAAGTTGGGTGTATCATCATGGGGCATCAATAGTAATGGACCGAAATAGATTCATGGGGCTTGTAATTGATTGGTGAGTTGTATTCAAATGTTGCAATGAATTTCATTCGATGTACACATGCTATGTGGCATGTGGAAGTTGGGTTGGAATGTGGCAAACTGCAGACTGAATGACAATGCAATTTTTTTTGGAATTGGGCAACATGCAGACTGCATGGCAATGCAATTTTTTTAGTTTCACTTTGTTTTGGGTCTTGGCATGCTGTATCTGTCACCCATATACAATTTATTCTTGTTTCATTTTGGCATGTGGCAAACAACAGAATATACGATGGTGAGAAAAAATTATTACTGCTTCAAGTCCACATTTTTTATCATGCCTTCCCGTATGAGATGGTGAGAAAAATTTCTCCCACCCATAGGTTGCAAGAACACTTCGTCATTCAGAATATACCCACATAGTATCAAAATCCAAGCATGAACATGTTCAGAAATCGCATCTCTATGACCATCAAATATCACACATTGATGAAATTAAAAGAGAAATTATGCCTCAGGTCGCAGATCCAACAGCCTAGCAAAGAGGAAGCAAAGACCCAAAGATACCTCAGATCCAACAGCATATCAACCCATCGCACAGCCCCAACGTCGTCTGCACCAAATAATCCCAACACAACAACCCTAGTTGTAGATCAAGAGCGTCGACGAGCCCAAATAACCAACCCTAGTTGCAGATCTAGAGCGCCGCCTTCTAGGGTTGCAAAAACACCAAAAACCCCTTGTTTTTTCGCCGTCTAGGGTTGCAATAACTCATAAAATCACACCGTTGAAGGAGCCGTTGGGGGAGAGGGGTGATCTGAGTCAGCAGCTGCAATGAGAGAGAGGTGATCCGAGCTCGCGGGACCCACACATGCGAGAATCACAGCGGAAATCACCGAAAAACCTGACGATTGTGAGATCGAGAATCTCTTTGCCACGACGACGACATTCGCAGAGGCGAAGTGGAGCGAAAAGAACACGCGGAGTGAAAGTGAAGATTGAAACGAGTGAATAGTGTGCTCAACAGTGGAATCACCACACTTTAACCCCAACTTAAACCCAAAAGAACATGCCCTCATTCTCTTGGACCCATATTGTGAGGAAAAATTTTATTGGGTATGCACTGACTTATAAAAGAAGCCTATTGATATCTTATTTTATTTTGCCTTTTTAATCATCTTTGCATA
>JAULAV010003693.1:0-30907 GCA_030789695.1 Scilla litardierei
CAAAGAGTGGGCACGTTGGCTGACATGGGCAGAGTATTGGTACAATACATATTATCACACCGCAGCTCAGATGCCACCATTCAGGATTTTGTATGGCCGAGATCGTCCACACTTATTACACTACGGGCAGGAGACGACCCCGGTTTTCGAGGTGGAGCAGTATCTGGCTGAGAGAGACCGGATTTTGGAGGAGCTAAAGCTCCATTTTGCTAGAGCCCAGCAGATTATGAAGACAAGGGCAGACCTCCACCGCAGGGATGTGCATGTTGCAGTCGGGGACATGATGTGCCTTAAGCCGAGACCTTACAAGCAGAGATCCTTGTCCCACATGAGGAATGAGAAGTTGGCACCGATATATTTTGGACCTTTCGAGGTTGAGGCTAGTGTGGGCCCAGTTGCTTAATTGCTTACAGGCTGAGGCTTCTCACAGGATTGGTGATTCATCCAATATTCCATGTATCTCAGCTCCGCCAGGCTATCGGGGACCACACCGCGTCGCCTAAGCTTCCAGAGACGTTGACAGATGATATGGAGGTGAGATTGGAACCTGAGGAGTTGAAGGGAGTTCGCAGAGGGAGTACTGGAGAGTAGGAGGTTCTACTGCAGTGGAAGGGCTTACCGGAGCACGAGAGCACATGCGAGTCCATGAACATTATGGCACAACAATTTCCAGACTTCCACCTTGAGAACAATGTGCTCTTTGGGGAGGGAGTAGTGGTGGGTTTCGCGTGTACCAGATGAGGCGGACCAGGCCGCGCGCACAAGGGGGAGACCAGCCTAACCCAATTTGAGGCAAAAGGGGCGTTTTCGACTCTTTCGAATAATTTTATAATTTTAATGGCAAACTTGTAATTAGATTAGAAGGGGGTTTTATTCTTAAGCTAGGGTTAGCCGCTATCTTTCTTTCATGCTTGATTATTGAATTGTGAGAGATAATTCGTAGGAAAAGTGCAGACGTCCTCTCTTTTGGCGTCTTGGAAGGGTGGTTGCCCCTTTAATTGTAGCCAAGCTATCCTTTTTATTCCTATTTTCATCAATTTAGTTTTAGATTTGTGCAAGTTCTATCAGGTTCTTTGTAACCGGTGCCCTAAGATCGTCTGATCTGGGATGCATAGACCGCTTTTTGCACTCCATTGCCTTTACGCAAGTTTGCAAGACAAAAAGCCAAAAAAATAGCCAAAAGTAAAAAACACAAAAATTCCATATCACCATTTCTATTTAGAATAAAGACATGTGCAAAGTTGAAGTTTTTCTAGGAGTCAGGAAAAAGTCTAGTGTGGTGATCTCCTAACTTCAATTGAACTCATTATTTCATACATGAACAACAAATTTATATCTTGTATGCTTGGTATTTGATCATGATACATTTATGCTGGATAGAGAATTCATTGTGGAGGTTGAACTTAAATTCTATGGATTAAGTATATTGTATGGTAGGCTATGATATGATTTCTTCTCTAATTTCATGTTGATGTTGAGTTCTATATACTTCATTGAAAATCCATGATATATGCATGATGCTAGACTAGAATGCTATGTGTGGATGTGCATGCTCATTTACTGCTCAGTTAATGTTGTGTGTGCTACATGAGAAGAGAAAATGATCTTGTTAATTTTCTCCTTTGATTTCTTTGATTTTATTATTTTTGTCTCATGGTGAACTTATTTGTCTTCCTCAAAGACGAGTAAGAGGTAAGATTGTGGGATTTTGATATGCTTCTATTTTGCATGATTAGTCACATATTATTATGATGCATTTCACTCTATACTTCCCCAATTTTGGCGCTTTTATACAATTATTTGTGACTATTTGATTTTGAGAGCATTTGGTCTTATTTCATAGATTTAGAGCGATATTAGAGCAATTTGGAGTCAAGGAGATGCTCGGCGATGCGGGAGCACCAAGAAGACTCATGATGACATGCTTGATATACCAAAGAAGAAGTTTCGAGGAGAAGAAGATGAGAGAAGGAGAAGAGAATGAGAAGAATGAAGTTGCTCAAATCACCTCAGCATTTTTTGTTCACTTGGACCGAGTGGACTTGCCACTCGGTTCGAGTGGGTTTAAAACGAAGGATGAGGAAGCTGAAGACTTCGTAGCTCAAAGCGCGAAAAGTCACTCGGGCCGAGTAGCTTTGCTACTCGACCGAATAAAAATTATGGCAAAACACTGTTTTCAAACCAAATCTCGAGCATCTGAACTCGACTGAGTGGACTAGCCACTCGGTCCGAGTGGCTACTGCTACAGATCGAAAACGAAAGGAGTCAGCTCGAGATCCAAGCGAACTTTGGGGCTACTCGACCGAACACGAACACCACTCGGACCGAGTGCAAACCGCACTCGGTCGAGTGAGGTAAAGTGTCCAGATTTCAGACAGCTTCTCACTCTTTTAATATCTGTTATCATGCAAGTGAGTAAAGTATTTTTCTGATATTTTTCATGGATAGTAAACTTCACGACGGTTCCAACGTCGTCAAGAACGTGCGAAACAGATGTCGGATGAAATCTGTGGAATTTTTACAACATGGCAGCGCGGTGCTAAATTCTGCAACTCGGGCCGAGTGCCAGGCTACTCGGTCCGAGCTGTCCGGGCCCACAACTTAAGTTGGCAATTTGCAAACGGGGTTTACCCGATTTGCTACGGATTTTTTGGGGGTTCTCTTAGGTTTTCTAGGGTTTTGAGGGAGGAATATATAATGGAAGTGTCAACCATCATTTGGAAGGGCCACCTCTTTCATTCTAAGGAGAGATTAGGTTAGTTCTAGGGTTAGTTTTAGGTTGTAGATTGTTTTGGAGATTGGGCCATGCCCTAGGCCCCCTCCATGGAGATTTGTATCAGATTTCTTCCATTAAGCTAAGTATTTCTATTTGATTTTTGTTCTTTAATTCCATTGTATATCTTTCTATGATTGTGATGGCTAGTATTGTTTTTGCTATGATTATCTCCATGCTTGAGTAGATTTGCATGCTAGTGCTAGGTTAAACCCTATTGCCTAGGGCTTTATCTTTGCTAGACGAGGCGATCCAAGATATTGGCATCGAATTTAGGTTTAGTGACGGTGATCCAAGATATTTGCACCGGATCTAGATTATAGCGTGATGATCCAAGATATTGGCACCGCTACTACGTATCATAAAATTGATAGGTCCGTAGAGTTATGTTGTGGCCGATTACCCACGGAGGTGTTGGGAATTCGATGGACATGGTGATCCATGATAGTGGCACTAGTCCTGAGAAGTCCACACACATCCGAATAGAGTTGTAACTCCGTCCTTTAGGTGCGGTGATCCACGATAGTGGCACCAACCTTAGTCTACGTTACACCTTTATATCGCTTATGCAGTGATCTACGTTGGTGGCACTAGTAAAGAGCCCACACAACATATGATCAACTCGTCAGACGAATCAATGTCTAGATATGTATAATCTTATTTCTTATCCCAAAGCAGTAGCGGGGATGCCGACACTCTATTATCTTCATTATCATTGTTATCATTATGGAGTAGATAGGTTATGCTTAGCCGATTGTGACACTCTTGCCATTCAATATCCATCGCCACTACGACATTCCGCAATCCATCTCCACCGAATAAACACGCAGTTGAACCGACTTAGGAATCGACTGGTATTCAGAAATCACCTCCCTCTGTATTCGACCCCGTACTCATCGGGATTATTCTGCATTGACACGCTTGCACTTGGGGGTAATGGTGTGCATACCTTTTTGGGGGGTGCATATCCTCGTGTCAATCAACACCCGAGTGGGAGTCAAAGACAACAGTCATTGAAGAAACTCACTTCTCTAAGTTCATAATGGATGATCTTATAGGCAACCTTTTAGCTTATGAGCTACAAGTCAATGAGAGAAAGGAAAAGGAGAGAATTCAAGAACATTTCTGATGTAAATTTAAATCCAAGCATACATTATCTAACAAGCCTATTATTTGCTTTGGATGTAACAAGTCATAACGTGACATAAAAGAGTGTTCGCTTTAAAAGAATAAGGGCAATGGCAAAGAAAATGCAATACCAAAGGTGCAGAAGGCCAAAAAAGCGCTTGAAGCTTGAGACCGAGACTTAAACGAATCTTCTGATGAGTCCTCTAGTGAAGAAGAAAAAGATGAGAGAAATGAGAGGATGTTCATGTGCTTCATGAGCATTGAAGACGCCAATGAGCTAAATTTTGAACACGACTCTGATGATGATGTTTTTGTTAGACTTTATGATACGTATGAGAGTTTGCTTAGGACGCATCTTAAATTTAAAAAGATTCATAAAAATTGTGTTGCTAGTTTAAAGCATGAAAAGATAGAAGAAAACTTAAAATTGGTTAGTGCGAATAGGTTGCTTAGTGATGAATATAGAAACCTTAGTGGTAGGTTTAATGACTCGATAAGACCGTGACTATTATTAGAGCTAAGTATAATGACTTATACAAGAATGTGGAAAAGTCTAATAAGGATTAAGAGATGCTAGATGATTTAATTAGCTCACAAAAATCCTTAAATAGCAAATTTACCATAGGTTATAAGACCAATCAAAATGTCATGCTTAGTCATAATCATGCTAAGGTTCATAGCACTAGAAATGGTTTTATCAAAGTTTGGATACCCAAGAGAGGGACTATTTAAATCAATGATGAATCAGGGCTGTTAACGAATGAGCTTGAACAGGGGGCTCGGTTTTGTTCATGAACAAAATTCATGTTCAAGCTCTGTTCATTTAATAACCGATTCTAAAAACATGTTCAAGCTTGTTCGTTAAGTTTACCAAACGAACGTAACGAACGTAAACTAACATTTACCGAGCTTGTTCACGAGTACTTCACCGAACATTCTGTTCGTTAACAAGACTTATCGAGCTTGTTCATGAACATGTTGAGGAATATGTTCGTGAACACAATTAATCTTGTTCATGAACAGATTTTCAAACAAACAAACGAACATCAATTTTCAATCATAAATAATAATATTTAACCATAATTACCAACGACTAAATCAATTAAATGAAAGGATTAAATATTTGCAGGACAAAAACAAAAAAATCCAGCATAATAGCTCCATAAATCCCATTACAAGCATTCATTCCAAGCATAATAAAAAATATAGTATTTGTCCAAATGCAATACAATGTAAGAACCCAATATTCCAACAATTCCACCATCAATGTATTATAATGAACACTTAACGAGCTTGTTCTTGAACATAACTTAACGAGCTTGTTCACGAGCACTTAACGAGCTTGTTCATGAACATAAATGACCGAACACAGTTATGTTCAAGCTCTGTTCGTTTACTAACTGAGCTTTAAAAATCTGTTCAACCTTGTCCATTCAGCTTCTCAAACGAACGTAAACGAACATGTACCAAGCTTGTTCACGAATTGTTCGTCAAACGTTCTGTTTGTCAACAGCCCTAACGATGATTACTTTTCTTGTTTCATGCATAATATGCATTATAATAGAAGTTATATATTTGTTCGTGATGGAAAGTCTAAACCCAAATGGGTTTGGTTTCTCGTTGAGTGATATCATTTTTATTATGATTATTCACATGAACCCAAAAGAAAAGGATACCATTATATTTGATTATTTTCAGGTACTCACATGTGATGTGATTAGAAGCTTGCTCCCAATTTGCACTTCAAGGAATATGTATGAATTGAGGGTGAGGCCTAAATGCTTATTATGCATAAATTTAGGGGAGATAAGTTAATACGTATGTCAGTAATTATTTGATTTTTCATTGTGATATCATTTGGCATCATGCACCCATTTTTGAGGGAGAGATTGTTTTTATATGCGAAGGGAAGAGATCACCATTTTAGGGAGAGAATATTTTTGAATATTGAGTCACTTGATTTATTTGTCAGGGGAGAAGATTTTGCATATATCTATTCTTTTTTATTATGACAAAGGCGGAGAAAGATGAGAGATATAAAATATGATTTGGGGAGAATGTTGTTTGATACACATACACACACACATACACATATACTCATTTCATATTTTCAATATTTTATATACTATATGTTTGTTATAATCAAAAAGAGGAAGGATATTGAATATTAAGTCACTCCATGTTAGTTTTGATGATGAGCAAACATATTAGATACTAATGTTTTCATGAGTGTAGATGTGCTGATGATGAGCAAACATGAATATTAAGGAAAAGTGGAGTCAATAAAGACTATGAAGATCAAAGCTATCAAGACAAATGGATGAATTTCAAGTGATTGCATCAAAGAGCTTCACGAGTTTATTTATTTTTGATGTAAATTTTGTTTTATTCTTGGTAAGATGTTAAAGTCTTGGTTAAAACTCACACACACTTAGGAACACACTAAAGAGTCTTAAAATAATTTTAAAAGTTATTTCCTAAGTTTTTAGAGCCATGTCAGAATATCAGAAAACCGATCGACTATTTCTTGTGTGGTGGTTAACTACTGCTCTCGAAAAATTTTGACAGGCTAAAGTAGGCGACCGCTGTTGGTGAACTAGTCGACTAGCTTCATACTAGTCGACTAGTCCATCAACTATAGTCGACTAGTATTAGGCATTGGGCGCAAATGGTAACTTTTTACTAGTCGTTTTTGACCATTTTGAGGGCTTTTTGATAAATAGTTTTTATCCGATTTTAGTTCTATAAATAGAGGGTTGTTCGAGCATTTAACTATGAATTGAATGATCAATATTTTCAAGTAAAAAAATAGTTTTCGAGCTTAATTCTTTCAAAAAACACTCTCTTTGGCCATATGGTATAAAGTTTTATAAAATCTTTCTTGGCCAATCTTGATCTCAAAAGTGCTTTCAATTTCTCATCATTTGGATAGCATCACTATAGCCACAACACTTCAACATAAGAGTTTCAACTCAAAGGCTATATCTAAAAGTGTTTGTAAGTATTTTCTTCTCACTTGACTGTGAATTGTATTCTCTTATTGCAAACATGTTAGTGTCATTGGAGATGTGTTGTAATCTTTGTCTCATTGGAGACATGTTTAGTGAATTTTGTACTTGAGAGGACGTGTGGTTGGATTAGGGTACAAGTAACCGAACCAGGGTAAATCTGTTTGTTTGCGCTTGTCTCTCTTTGTGCATATTGTTTATTACTTGCAAATTACGTAAGCTTCCGTAATACTCTTTATATAACAAGTAATATTGTTGATTAAGGATTAATTGGGTAACTCTAATTAATTTCTTAGGTAGAATTTTAGAGAATTTTATTATTTGTATAAACACTATTCACCCCCCTCCAGTGTTATATTTGCCATCTCAGGATCCAACACAGTGGTGATAGGTGGAGGGTGGGACGGAATTTCAACGGAATCAGGCCGGAAGTGGACATGGATTGGTGATAGAGGAAAAGTGAAAGTCGAAGAGTTCTTGCTATCTAGGACTTATGAGCTCCTTGAATTGAAGTGTTTACATCTTCATTTTTTGGATGATTACGTGGCATTAGCTGTGCATGTCAGCAGTAGCAACTTTGGCTGACATGCATCTTCCATATTTTTGGCTTCGTCCATACTATCCATTTGACATGGTCAGGTGGCCATTGTATTCCTTGCCATCTTGAAGTTTCTTTTGAGAGGAAGTTATGGGAGCTAAGATGCCTAGAATGTTTGCTAGGTTACATCTAAAATAACTTTAGCTTTTGGGTTAAAGTGACAATTTAAAATGGTATCAACCCCCAGGTTCAACGAAGTCCTGCTTCCAGCTTTGCAGTGAATATTTACTAATTGCCTTGTTAGTTTTCACTACTCGATCCACAGTGCTAGGAAAGTCTGCTTTCTTGTCATGCAACAAACTACTCGTTTGAGGTGAACATAATCAACACTATGTGTCTTGCCATTTTTGGCATATTCTCCAGCTGCTTCTCATTCGTTTGGCAAGCAAATAGTTACATGTAACATCTAGAGAGTTCTAAATATATAACAGCTTGATTGTTAGAAATAATAAGCTAAAAACTGGCTACTGCATTTTGAGAAAGAAAAGGAGACTTGAAAATAAATGAAAGCCGGAGCTTCATCTTTTTTTGCTTTAGGAGTCAATATTATAACATGGGAATTTGAAGTTATGACTGAACTCTTGGCTTTCTTGTATTCTAAGTACAACGTAGTTATAGTAGGTTACAAATTTGTTGCATGCAATGCAGCAACACAAAGTGCTAAAATATATTGATAGTGGTCAGAGTAAACCCTCATTTGGTGGAAACGCCTGTGTGAGAGTGAGAACAATTATCATTGGGAATTATTGTGTGCACTAGTAATATTGATGCATCTTTAAGTTGAACCCTTGAGCTATATATGACAAGGTTTGTAATCTCGGATGATACCAATAGGTATCCCTCGTATCGTATTGGATTTATTCCGATACGATCTGGTCGAAGTTGGTTAACATCACCGATGGTAACTAATGGCAACTAGTATAAAAGGAGTTTCAAAATTTTAATTAATAAAATATAAAATTCTAGTTTATTTCATATATTGATTAAAAAAATTCTCATTGCACAATCTAAATCAAGGTTCAAGATATTAGCATGTGATTGAATGTGTTAAAAAGAGAGAATCATTGATGTTGATAATAATAGCCTCACATTAATTTTTTTTGAAAGATTTTGATATTTATAAATTAAGAAATGTGCATATACATATTGACTTAATTTTTTAGATCAGATATGGTTTCGGTTACTATTAATGATTTTACCAAAGATAATTAGTTATGTCTCTTCTCATTATTGTTTCCTGTTCTTAACATGATACCAAAGCTGAAGGTTCCATCGTATCTTGTTACTTGATTCCTTTGTCTTGTAATCCTGTTCATTCTAGTAGTTCTCATCTTGTTCGTTTGGTCTAATGGTCGTTTATATTATAATTCTGTCACAAGTTCTATCTATATGTTTCATTGTGTTCGTTTCTAATACTTTAATCCAGAACTAAATCAATAGGAATCATGGTCTTGCCCTCATTTTGAAAAAAAATCCAATGTCCAAACTTAGGGCTTCCACCTTGAGTTTGAGGGGGAGGGGTGTTAGGAATTCTAGGGTTTTTGCGGAATAACAATAAGAATTTTGGTGAAAAAATTGATTTTTTATGACAAAGGTGGGATTTTTAGGGCTAAAAGACTGGAATTAAGGGAAAAGACGATATTTTTATTAATAATAGAAAGTCGATACAACGATAGGTGACCTCTTACGAGAGGATGAAGGCTCTTCTAGCTTTTGATTCGAGTAAAGCCTAACTCTAAAAGATCTAGATTTCTGCTAATTCTTCTCTTTTCAATATTCTTCTTAATATTCAACATGGATCCCCTTCTGATCACCTTCCATTTATTTATAATAAAACTCCGAATGAGCTCTCACCCCTAAATTACCAAAATGATCTTGACCTAGGGGGTTCAGTCTAA
Organism: Scilla litardierei; assembly: GCA_030789695.1. Lineage (NCBI taxonomy): Eukaryota > Viridiplantae > Streptophyta > Magnoliopsida > Asparagales > Asparagaceae > Scilla > Scilla litardierei. The sequence continues at coordinate 9,406 of JAULAV010003693.1, forward strand.
AATTATAGATCTACCCTTGGGCCCTTAAAAATTACAGTTTTGTCCATGTGCTCAGAAATTACAGATTTGTCATTGGTTGCCGCTGTACCCCAATCCTAACAAGAGAGTGTTGAGAATAATAATCTCACATTGGAAAAATTCAGAAGTTGATGCCTATAAATTATGAATTGAGCCTTTATCCATTGGATTAAGCTTTTGGATGAGATATGGTTCAGGTACCATTTACATCTTTATGAAACATCATTAGTTATGTGCCCTTCATTTTTGTTTATTGTTCTTAACCGATGACATGAATGATTTGTGGATAAGCAAAGCATTTATTGAAGATAAAGATCTCTGTGCAACTAATAATTATGTTGTGCTAAGGCAACGACGCCTAATACTTTCAAAATGTATTACCTAATACTTCCGATACAGATACCACAGATCACAGACTGATGATACTGAGACTGAGACCACAATTTCGAACCTTGATATAATAGACTTTTTTTCCCCAAAAGGTAAAGACTCCTGACACAAGCATGTGTTCTTTTCTACCAACAATACATAAACCCTTCAAATAGACAACGACCTTGATGTTTCCTATCACACTATTTTCTGTGGTTATTTAATTTAGATGGTGAGAATGACCTTGATGTTTTGCGTCACGCTCTTATTTGTACTTAGTCTGACTAAGTTTACAACGTTGCAATTCCGAACGCTTTGAAAACTTAGTCTGATGTTTTCTGTGGGCATCTAGGTACTGGTTCCAGACGCCCGAAGCATGGACCATGGACGGACATTATCGATCGCTGATGTACATGCGGCCTCTGGCCATCTGGGCCATGCAGTGGGCGTTGTCTCCCCCAAAGGCAATCCTGGATGCCCCAAAGCCTAACGTAATGGAGAGGAGCTACATTTCTCCTCCCACAATTAGAGCTCTCAGCGAGACAGGAGTAAAGAAGATCACACAGCGGAAAAACAGTGGTTGGCGCAGGGTGGTGCTTCATTGCGACTGGTAGTCTTGTATAGAATCGACGGTTGGCCCCTAGAAAGAGAGAGTATTTCATACTTTTGCTTTTTTTTCCGCCTTTTTGATAGAAACAACTGTTTGAACTTAGGACTTGCCATAACAGAGCCCTAACCGTCACTGCCCGTGTTAGGCCTCGGAAGTTAAATGCCGGCTACTGGGGCTAAATCTCATGGTACTATTGAATGGCCTTCTCTATGTATCACATTGTACAGTATTCAGAAAGAAATCTGCTTCAGTTTTTTTACCTGGACAAAATTTTGGAAACATTAGTTCATTTGACTGCAAATTTGCTTACATTGCCTGTTTGATGTGTTACATGAGGTTGGGTTATCGTTATATATAAGAAGCTTGTTCGTATATGTAGCAACGAGACGGAAGGAAGCTGCGTTCTATCGCATGCGGAAATAGCGTTCGGATAACTGCAGGTTTTCTTCTCATTTTGGCATCTCAGGTTTTATTTGAAAAATCTCTCTTACATTTTGAAATTCAAATTACTTTCTATATAGTCAATTACCCATGTTTTCTTATTAGCTATCATAATCATAATTATGCCTAGCTAAATGGATTCTTTTTTTACAAGTTTTTAACCATTATTCTCATAGTGCCTCTTAGCCATGGTTCAAACCATTTCATGTATAATTTGAATCGCACTTAGATAACTGTTAAAGCCAAAATTGACTGAGACAGTTGTCAAGCTGACGTAGACTCGAGATGCTGAGTCGGAGCCTCGTCAGCAGTTGGAGTGGGATGCTTGGTTGGAGGAACCAGGGTCGAGTGATGGTAGTTGGAGATGATGCGATCTTCGAGCAATAGTTGTGTTGATCAATCAAGGCCGGAAAGCTCGACGTCGACTTTCGACATTGGACGATGATCGTCGATCTGCATCACACTGAGTCGTTGGGGGGGGGGGGGGGGTCGGATCTGGGTTTCGACCCAAATCCCATCCGATGCTTAAGTTAATCGAGAACTTAAGGAAGAGAGGGAGCTTGGTGCAGTTGAGATCGACCCACAGAGGTTCGTCTCTAGACTAGCGACGCAAGCTCGAATATAAGAAATGTAAGCTGAGAAAGTAGAGTTCTATGTCTTAGACCTCGTGCCTTAAAGATGGGACCCTTTCCTCTATTTATAAACGTTCAGGGTCCCTTTGGAGACGTTGGGGAGATAACGGCCACCCATAATGGGGTTACGATCTTCCCTCATTAATAGGAATAAATGTTGCGCACGTCCCAAAGATTTTCGAACCTGCCTTTAATCCCACGTTCGAGGGAGGCGGACCCAACGGTCGACTGGCTATTTGGGCTTTGACTGAGTCGATATCGGGCTTCTTTAGTGGGCCTGGTGGGCCTTAGTTATCTGTCGACTGAGTTGTCTCGAATACCGGCCCAATGACTCAACAAGAACCTTTATGGTTAATTTAGGTATTGTGAGAATATCTATCCATTAGATATTTTATCTTTAGCATATTTACCATCTTCAACCAGCCTGAAAATACCATGTCTCTTAATTAGAATCAACAATCATTTTATCAAGAAATTTTTAAAAGTGATTTCAATTTGTTTAAGCACTCAAGTTCCAACCTTACAACATTAAGGGAAAAATCAAGCTTTCATCTTCGACAATAGCTTTTGATAATCATTTTCATTTTCATCCGTATTCATCCTTAACCTCTTTGGACTTATTTTCTCTATTATTGTTGATAATCTCTAGGATTATTTTATTCTGCTTAATTATTCAAATTATAGAAGTCATCATCTTTTGCTTTCTCTTATAACATCGACACTACACTTTTTTTTGGGTATAACAGAGACCTAAATACAACAAGCCAATACGGGGCTACCTACGGAGGCTTAGCTCCTCTATCATATCAAAATCCGGCCGCATCAGCAGCAAGCAGCTTCGCCATGCACTTGGGGCACTCCTGATAAACCAATCTTTCAGTCTCCTACGACGCTCCCAAATTTGCTAACCAATCCGCACAAAAGTTTCCTTCTCTTAGCACATGAAGAATCTTCACCTCCCACTGTCAATCCAATATCGACTTTATGTCCGCCACCACTGCCATAAACTGGTGACACCTCCACTCCTTGCTTCGCAATAGGACCTCAGCACAAAGGGAAACAGCCTCACTCCACTCCTTGCTTCGCAATAGGACCTCAGCACAAAGGGAATCAGCCTCACATTCCACTCTCCTAAACCCACACTTCCAAGCCAACAACAGCCATATCCTAATTGCAAAGAGTTCTGCCAGAAAACACGAACAAACCCCCAGAAAGAAAGAGAAACCCATCAACCAAGATCCATTGTGATCCCTGATTAAGCCCCCTCCACCTGCCGCACCTGGATTCCATTTTACCGCACCATCAACATTCAGCTTAACCCACCCCATGGACGGTTTCTTCCAAGACACGAAAATTTTCTTCTTCACATCATACATGTTCTGTGCTAATTCCTTGAAGATCTCCATTGCCATACTCTAGATGAGGCCACACGATACTTCGCCAATCTCCTCCCCCCTCACCAGATTAAAAACTCCGATACATCTCCACTTCCAAATACACCAAATTGCCATTGCAAAAACAATTTTCCTCATCACATCACCATTCTTCTTCTTCAAGAACTCATCGAGCCACCCCCTTAAAGGCAAAGAGAAGAAAAGGGGGTGCTCTCTAATAGGAATCAACGAAACCCATACCTTTTTAGCACCATCGCAATCCCTCAGCACGTGTATTGTATCTTCTTCCATTAGCACCGCACAATTTGCACTCCGACGAGCCTTCCAGATCTCTCCTAGCTCTGAACACAGCTGTCACGATTCTATCCTTGTAAACAAGCCATAAAAAATAGCTTCTTCTGCAAGGTAATGGAAGTTTCCACAGCCACGCCATGTCCTCCTCCACTCCATCATCAGTAATCATCTCACGATAGGCCACCCTCGTCGAAAACTTTCCGTCTTGCGACCACCTCCTTCTATAACCATCACTCTGGTTACACACTTCAGATAATGGATACCCGACTACTTTCAAAGCCACCTCATAAGGTAGGTATCTCAGTAGCTTATCTGTATCCCGAGTCCCTTTAGCCAAGATGAAGTCACCAACTTTAGCATCTCTAATCTCTTCATCAGGCTCTGATGTGAGGTAACTAGCCAAAGCTTTGTCAAGCCACAAATCCCACCAGAAAAGAATAGAAGAGCCCTGCCCCACCATTTTGACCATCCCCTTACTCAACTCCTTCATCCCCAATATTAAAGACCTGAACGAAGAAGACCAGCCAGATTTAAATTTATCCATACCTTCAGCCATACGAAGAACATCACCCTTCAGTTTGTATTTTGCCTTTATCGTACTCACCCATAATCCCAAGGGGTCTTGTAAGAATCTCCATGCCAGCTTCTGTTGCATCACCCTGTTGTGGAATAGCATAGACCTCAATCCCAAAAACCCCAGGCATTTCGGCTTGCAAACACTGTCCCATTTCACCAGATGCATCTTCTTCCCTCCCGCATCACCTCCCCACAAAAATCTCCTGTTCACCTTGTCCATCTCTTTTAATGAATGCTCCGGAATTTTAGAGATTAGCATGGTGTGTATGTTGGTATGGCTGTGGTAACCGACTGAATCAGCGTAGCTCTGCCCGCCAAACTTAATAATTTCGCCTTCCACCCAGCCAATTTAGCCGTAATCTTCTCCATGATCCCACCAAAAGTCCTTCTTCCCACTCTCCCATGAATCAAAGGCACTCCTAAGTAGTTACCCAAATCATTCGTCATCCCAATGCCAAGAACATTACTAATCTTAATGCCATGGCCTCTCAGACATCTAGGAGAGATGTAGCATTTAGACTTGTCCAAGTTCACTTTCGCCCCAGATGCATCACAGAACTTACTCAAAGTATCCTTCATGACCGCAGCTTGTTCACAAGTTTCCCTTCCAAACAAAAACAAATCATCAGCAAATAACAAGTGTGACAAGCCTAAGCTCCCCTTCTTAAAAACTAGTGGCTTCCATCTCCTCTTCTCCACAGCTTCTTGAATCAATAGCCCCAATCTTTCCATGCATAGGACGAAAAGGTATGGGTTGAGGGGATCCCCCTGGCGAGGACCCCTCTGAGGCTGGAACCAATCAGTGTGTCCTCCATTCCATAACACAGACATCTCAGAGGAGGACACACAAAACATTATCAGCTCAACCCACTTGTTTGAAAATCCAAACAGAACCAACGTCTCTTTAAGGAATTGCCAACCCACTCTGTCATATGATTTCTCAAGGTCAATTTTTACGGCAAGCAAACCCTCCTTTCTCTTGGATTTCCTAATGGAATGGACAGCCTCTTGAGCCAGCAACACATTATCAGCCATCTGTCTGCCAGGGATAAAGCTGGGTTGAAATGGGCTCACCAATCTTTCCAGAACACTGCTCAATCTGTTAACAAGGACTTTAGAAATCACCTTATACGCTATCGGAAGAAGACAAATGGGTCTGAATTGAGAAAGATTCTCAGGGTGAGCAACCTGAGGGATGAGAACTAACAGGGATTTACCCAACTCCGTATTAAATCGACACTACACTTTAAGATTAAAAGATAGTGACATCATTACGCCAACAGAACATGAATTGTTCATGCAATTCATCCAAAAATCGATTGATTACACAAACCCTTCCTTCTCGTTGATCCATCCATACTTCAGCATGAAAGGATTGGCCAGGGTTTTGGGAGGGTAGTCCCCAATGCAGTCCCCCCAAATCCCACCATCACCCTCCAAATCCTTCATCACAACCCACACGCAGCTGTTGCACTTGAACCCTGCCCCAAAGCTTATCATCAGCACCCTCTCCCCCCTCCTCAGCCTCCCCTTGGCCTCCATGTACCCCAGCACGTACCACACGCTGCTCGCCGACGTGTTCCCGAACCGGTGCAGCGTCATCTTCGCCGGCTCGAGGTCCTGCTTCTCCAGCCGCAAGCTCCTCCCGACGCCGTCGATCACCGCCGCCCCTCCCGTGTGCACGCAGAAGTGCTCGACCCCGGCCTTCAGGTTCACGCACGCATCCCCTAACAGTACATATCGGACTAGCTCCCTCGTCGGCAGGATCTTGGGCAGGAGCGCGCGCAGGTTTTCAAAGAAAGCTCGGGCGGCGGCCTTTGGGAGATCTTTACTCAGGTGAAAGCCTCCTCGGCCGTCGTCGTCCTCTTGATGGACCGCGCAGCCGTAGGCCTCGTCGCTCATGCCGAGGTGCGTGCGTACCAGCTGCTTGAGCTGCAGCTTGGCGGCCTTCTTCATCGTCGGATCGTTCGACAGGAGGAGCGAGCAGCCGCCCGATCGGAACAGGCAGTTGCCGAGCATCATCGACTTCTGGGTCCCCGCGTACCAGTTCGGGGCGATCGACTCCGACGTCACCACCAGAGCCAGCACGTTCGCATGGCACGTGACCAGGCTTCGGACGACGTCGAGCGAGATGAGGCTCGCGCTGCACCCCATTCCCGCCAGATTGTAGACCTTGACGTCCTCCCTCATCCTGTAGCGGTTCACGATCATGGCCGAGAGGGACGGGGCCGGGGAGAACATGGAGACGTTGACGACGAGCGCGTCGACCCGCTGGGGCCGGACGCCGGTCCTGCGGAAGAGGGCGTCGAGGGTGGAGAGGAAGCACTCCTCCATCTCCGAGACCGCGTCGGCGAGGGACGGGGAGGCCTCGCGGCCGGCGATGATGTTGCGGGGGGAGTAGGTGGACTCGCCGAGGCCGGAGCCGACGACGACCTTGAGGAGGAAGCGGTGCTCGTCGATGCCGAGGAGGTTGTTGCGCCGGACGATCTCGCCGCATAGGTCCGTCGGGAGCTTCCGGTCGTCGGAGGGCTTGAAGCAGACGTAGTCGATGAGGTAGCAGTTGTGTGCTCTTTGTTTGTGGATGAGTTTGATGAATGCAAGGAGGGAACACATGAGGAGGGTTGTTGAGAGGAGAAGCAACAAGTCCATTGTAGACAGTGGTAGTGACTCAAGTGAGAGGGAGGGGATTTTATTGCAGATTCGAGATTCAACAACTTTTAGTAGCAGTGCATTCACGGCTCCCATGATGCATGAAATTGTAAGTTTGGGCTTTCAATGGGTTTGCTGCGTGTGGGAGCAATTAACTGAATGCTTTCTGATCTCACAGGGACAAGAGAGGAGTGATGTTGAGGTTTCGGTGAAAATATTCTTAATTTGGTGTTCTTAAATCGTTGGATGAGAAAGGTGGTGGATACGATGCATCATGCATGCTATTGATCCTTCATTTATTGAATTTTTTCTTCGGTTTGTCCATTTTGATCTCAGTAGTTTCAACATGCACTGTGTGCATCCTTAGTAGAACTTTATCTATGTGATTCTTTGATACAAATAAGTATGGGTTAATATTACTATGTGATTGAATGGATAAAGTCCTTGGAAATGTACGAGGACGTTGGGACCATGACGAGATCATAATAACGAGGTCAAATAGATCTGCTTAAAGCACATATCCTAAATGTTCCTGGTCATAGGAATATCAAGACGTGACATTGATATTTCGGATAGACCAGTGTGCACCGATCTTTACTATAGTGATGGCAGTGTTTGGTCTCATAGCCACTCAATGTGGAGATATCATGAGAATAGTGTACATGTGTATTTGTTAGAGAAAAAGTTTACAGAACACCTCATTGAGAAGTTTTCATATGTCAATCATACTTTGACTATCAATAGAAGCTTTCATGTGGCAATTTGTGCAGCTAAGTTCCTTGACCTAAGATGAGCTAAAGAACCTTACATATGAGAGTGCTGTGCTTAAACTTTTATTGACCAACAACGAAAGTGACCGTTGTTACTGACCAAAAGCGCATGAAGGGAGGTGACAATCATGAAGGGATTTGTCTCATCCAGTATGGAAGGTTAGTGTTGTAGGGAGTCGTTATGGATCCATAGTAAATCCTTTGTCACGGTGTAGAGTATGAACTTATTAGAGTAATAAGTTTCATCCAACCATTTAACTGTAGCATCACATACATGGCTTACGACTTTAAGGTATTAATGAAGTTTGACAATTTCTCAAACCATAGACACCTTAGTAACATAGACTTGATAAATGAAGCAGACTACATGGTAGCTATCACCGACATGCTTGGATTTGGTTCGGAGAGGAATCTAGTATCACACCAATTATATAATGACGATTCTGAAAGAGGTTGTCTTCAAATGCAGCTAGCGTCACTATCGTACCTATGATAGGATTGTAGAATACGAGCGAGTCACCGTCGAAGTATGCATCAGGATTTTAGTGTTTCACATTGATGATGGCTTGTCACAAAAATCGAAAAAAACTTCATATATATGTGATATACTGGACCGACTCAAGGAGTTGTGATTGACTAATTTGAGAGGCGTGTCGCAAGGAGTTACGAAACACGAACGGAAAATATTCGTAAAGAGTTACGAATGTTTCTTGAAAAAAGGGAAGTTAAAAAATTCCACAAACATATGCCTTAGCCGATGTCGACGACAAGGCATCATTGCCAGTGAGGTGGCCGGTCACCACCGCTCAGTGGTCGACGGTGGGCTGGCGACTGTAGTGCTAGTCAATTAACCAACAAGGCTATCGTAGTCATCTTATAGCGGCTGGCTGAGGCCGTCAGCAGCGACGACGACGACGACGGCGGCAGGGTCTCGCCCAACTGCATGTGACGAGGCCTCATTAAACAACATGTTGGGTTTATTTGCAGGTGCGGATATAATCCAAAGATTTGGATTCAAAACCAAAACCTAATTCAAAGAGTTTGACTTGAAGTAGAAATTCCAAGATTGTAAGATTTCAAAGAGTTTTAGTCTTTTAATTACACATTGTTTTTGGATAAGAATTGGATTCAAATCTAGAATCCAATTATGATTAAAAGAGTTCATGAATTAGCTTTCTTATATTTACGCATTTAGGGATAGAGTTGGATTTCAACTTGAATTATGAATTCGGGGAAAAAGCGTGGGCTAAGATTGAGATAGAATGAGAGAGAAACCAAAATTTTTATGGCTAAATTTCTCTCAATGGTAAGCTAGCCCTACAAACTAGGACTTATTTGTTTTTTCAAAACATAGATGGGCACAAAATAGGACATGGATTCAATAAAAAAAAGAGCATTGTTCAAAGATCAATTTCATTTCACAAATGGGCTATATGCTTACATATCTCGGGGTGGCAAAATAGACCCGATCCGACCCGATCCGAACACTGCCTCTTGGACCGGTTATGGGTAGGAGTCAATCCGGGTCGGGTCGAATTCAGGTCAACCAGACCAACCCGGATAAAAATCCGAGTCGGGTACAAGTTTGACCACTGGACTCGGTTGACCCAAATTTGACCCGTTTTCAATTTCAAATAATAAATATTTATATGAAATATATTAAAACACGATAAACTTAACTCCAACTACTATCATAGTACACTTGGTTTGGGGTGTTGTCGCATTGCCTTGAGGTTCTGGGATTGAGCTCCCTTGGTTGCACATGGTATTTAGTGTTTTTTGCTATCATCCTATTCACCCCGTACCCGACCCATACTCAACCCGAACCCGACCTGCAAGACTAACCGGGTCAGGTACGGGTTCCCGAACCTTGACCCGGATTTAATCCCGGTCGGGTTCCTGTTTACCCCTATTCGGGTCGGGTCAAATCTGATCCGACCCGAACCCGACCCGACCCGTTTGCCACACCCTATCCGACCCGACCCATATCCCCACCCGTTTGCCGACCCGACCCGACCCGTTTGCCGACCCGACCCGACCCGACCTCATAGCCCAAGTAGGAGTCAGACTGCAAGGGCTGATGAATTCCTGCTGGACGCCAGCTAACAAATGCTCCCTCTGTTAAATGCAGAAATAAGGTTGTTTGTGAGAAAGCCAGTAATTGATACTTGCATTTAATTGTTAGGAGCATCTTTTCTCTTGATAGAAGGTAATATAATGAGCTTTCCTGATAAAAACCAGCACCCTATGACACCACATCCAAGTTTTAAAGGCCTTCAGCCTTCGGACATCAAAATTAGACAGAATTATTTCCAAAGGCCATCCAATTTCCTTCATTGCGATGCTGACCCAACATATCATAAGGTTATACCTACCAACCATTGCTCTAATGGCCAGACAAGTTCTTCTCCAGTGGAAAATTCAGCATTCAACAACTCAGATATTATGATGCTGGAAGGTCACATTTAAGTCCTATGATACACATTGTTCTAATGTATATGGCTTAATTTCGCAAAACTATCTCATACTTTCGCTGAATTCCAAAAAACTATATCTTACTATGATATAATCGCAAAACTACCTCATAATTTCATTTTAGGTTTCAGAAAAGTCACCAACTTGACGGCCGCTTGTTTGACGTGAGCATGTGATGATTAAATGTCAAGTAATGACTAAAATGCTCTTTGACTTACTTTTATAATGTGAGCTTAATTTCGCAAAACTATCTTATACTTTCGCTGAATTCCAAAAAAACTTGCTCTTACTATGATATAATCGCAAAACTACATCATGCTTTCATTTTATGTTTCAGAAGAGTCCCTAACGCGACGGACGCTTGTTTGACATGATCACATGATGGTCAAGTGTCAAGTAATGCCTAAAATGCCGTTTGACTTACTTTTATAATGTCTTTTTTCGGTGTTATTATTTCAAAAGAAAAAGTAACAGGACAAGGAAAAGAGTTGTACGTCCCGTTTCCATTCTAGTCGTAGATCTGTACGGGAGTTCGACGAAGGTGTTTTCGTGTTCGTCATCTCGTCATGTGGCGTGTTGTTGCTTTTGCGATGGGGCGACCGTCCTCATGAGATTTGGAACAAAAAAACCTCGAGGTTTGGAGATGCCTTAATTGGAAGATGATGGACTGCGGCTATTTCAGGTGGACAACCAACGAAGAAATCTCAAACGAACCAATAGTTCAATCAGGAGAATGTAAAGACGATGTCTTAATTCTCATGATTAATCTGTTGTTCAGTTAAAGATTCCTTCGTTAGTTGCCCACCTGAAATAGCCGTAGTCCATCGTCTTCCCATTAGGACATCTCCAAAAAAAACGATCAGGGTTATTTTTTTTGTCCCAAATCTCTTGAGGACAGCCGCCCCACCGTAAAAGCAACAACATGCCACACGACGAGATGACGAATACGAAGACATCTCAACCGAGCTCCTGCACAGATCAACGATTGGAATGGGAAAGGGCTACGCAATTCGTTTCCATGCATGTTACTTTTCCTCTTAAAATAATAACACACAAAAAACGTTATAAAAGTAAGTCAAAGGGTATTTTAGGCATTACTTGACACATGCCATCACGTGCTCATGTCAAACAAGCGGCCGTCAAGTTGGGAACTTTTATAAAACTAAAATGAAAGTATGAGGTAGTTTTACTATTATATCATAGTAGGAGGTAGTTTTTTGGAATTCAGCGAAAGTATGAGATAGTTTTGTGAAATTAATTCTTAATCGATTCACTGAAATGAGATGTGACACACGATATTATTAACGTAGATGTAATTTTGTCAATTCAATTTTCTGTTAACGAACATTAGTGGGTTTGTCGAAACATGATAAGTTCATGATAGTTTTGTGATTATATCATAGTAAGTGGTAGTCTTTTCGGAATTCACCAAAAGTATGAGGTAGGTATGTGAAATTAAGCCAATATATATAGAATAATGGATATCATATGACATATTGGGCTAAGTCTCACATGCGGCCTTGAAAACTACACCTTTTTGGATTGTTTCATATAATCAGAACCGTCTATTTCAAACTTCATATTGTAAAATCCCAAAACATTAAATATCGGGTGAACTCAAGCGGTTTTACTCATCCATCCATTGATAGTAAATTTAATGAATCCGTAAAAATTGAACTTTTTGCAACAGATGGATGAACGAGCAAAACCACTTGATTTTACCAGATATTTTGTGTTTTGAAATTTTAGAATATGAAGACAAAAAGTTTTGATCATCTGAAAAAAATACAGAAGGGTAAAGTTTGCAAAGACACATATGAAACCTTAGTTTATATGTCATATGATACTCATTATCTATTATATAATTGAGAGATGTTTTTGAATAGGGTTGCTGACCAGGACAAAATGGTGGGTAGAAGGACGGTTGAGATTGAAATTTGAGAAATTATTATCTAATTTACAATTGAGGGATATGTTTTTTCCATATGTCATATGATACTCTTTATTTATTATACAATTTAGGGATGTTTTTGAATGAGGTTGCTAACTAGGAAAAAATGGTGGGTAGAAGGATGGTTAAGATTGAAATTTGAGAAATCATTATCTAGTATACAATTGAGGAATTGTTGTGAATGGGTATTTACTGGGTTGGTGAGTTATTGGGCCAACCCAAGTGGTTGGGCCCATACCCACTTGTATTCTCCCCTTTGACTATAAATATAGACTTGAGGGCTCTCCCCTCAACAGTTGATTCATAACACGTTATCAGCACGAGCCTCTAAAATTTTTTGTTTTCCACAAATTTTTTCCGTTCGTTGCAAAGGCGAAGGCGAAGGCGAGACGGGAGATCGACGAGCGCGGTGCAAGGCTTCCTCCATCAAGGGTCGTCATCCGCGTAGGGCTTCGAGCAACTGTCGCTATATCCGGAGGACGGATATAGAGGTAAAAACTCTAAAAACAAGGTTTTTAATCATACGTATGATTACCCCTCCCCTAGATCTCACAAGATCGTCATGGGGATCCATCGTCGCCTTGAAAACGACGGATTTTTCTTCCCAAAAATCAAATTTTTTTAGGGTTTTTTTGGATTTTGTCAAACCCTAAATCAAAACCCGCCGGCGGCATCGCCGCCGGCCCCCCCCCCCCCCGCCCGCCCCCCCCCCCCCCCCCGGCCACGCCGCCCACCCCCCCATAGGGGGGGCGGCTGCCGCCGCACCCCCCCATAGGGGGGGGGCGGCTGCCGCCGCACCCCCCCATAGGGGGGGGGCGGCTGCCGCCGCACCCCCCTGCAGGGGGGGCGGCGCCGGCCTCTGCCGCCGCCATCCCCTGCAGGGGGGCGGCCCCCGCCGTCCCCCCCTGCAGGGGGGGCGGCCCCCGCCGTCCCCCCCTGCAGGGGGGGCGGCGGCCCCCTCCCGTGCCCGCCGTCCCCCTCCGCAGAAAGGGGGCGACGGCCCCCGCCGTCCCCCCCCCCGCAGCGGGGGGCGGCGGCCCCCGCCGTCCCCCCCCGCAGCGGGGGGCGGCGGCCCCCTGGCCACGCCCCCCTCTGCGGGGGGCGACGGCCCCCGCCGTCCCCCCCCCGCAGCGGGGGGCGGCGGCCCCCTGGCCACGCCCCCCTCTGCGGGGGGCGACGGCCCCCGCCGTCCCCCCCCCCCGCAGCGGGGGGCGGCGGCCCCTGGCCGTGCCCCCCTCTCTGCGGGGGGGGGCGGCGGCGGCGGCGGCGGGCCCCCCCCCCCGTCGTAACCCTAACCCGCAAAGAACAAAGGGAAAAGGATTCGTGATAATAGCTGTCTACGTAGACGATCTGAATCTCATAGGATCTCCCGAAGAGATCACTGAGATATCTGTAAGCCTAACAAAAGAATTCGAAATGAAAGACCTAGGCAAAACTAAATTCTGCCTTGGCTTACAGATTGAACATCAGAAAAACGGAATCCTATTACACCAAACCACATATACGAAGAAAATGTTGCAAAGATTCCATATGGACCATTGCCATCCATTGAGTACACCTATGGTGGTACGATCCCTGGATGCACATAAAGACCCCTTCCGGCCGCTGGAAGAGGGGGAGGATATACTTGGTTCGGAAGTTCCCTATCTGAGTGCCATCGGAGCACTACTATATCTGGCAAACTGCACGCGTCCCGATATAGCGTTCACAGTAAATTTGCTTGCCAGATACAGTGCAGCGCCTACGCAGCGCCACTGGACCGGGGTAAAGCACCTTCTGCGCTACCTCCAAGGGTCTACAGATTTGGGACTCTTCTACAAAAATGGAACATCCTCTACACTTGCAGGTTATGCTGATGCAGGGTACTTGTCTGATCCCCACAAAGCAAAATCACAGACTGGGTACGTGTTTACCTATGGAGGGACAGCCATTTCCTGGAGATCCATCAAGCAAACCTTGACGGCAACCTCATCCAATCACTCGGAGATCATTGCCATCCATGAAGCAAGCAGAGAATGTGTATGGCTACGCTCAGTCATCCACCACATCTTATCCACGACCGGACTGAAGACTGGAGACCTCGAGCCCACTACCATGTTCGAGGACAATGCTGCTTGCATAGCTCAGCTACGAGGTAGCTTCATCAAAGGCGACAGAACGAAACACATTTCACCAAAGTTTTTCTGGACGCACGAGCTACAGAGAGATGGCAAGATCGACATCCAACAAGTGCAGTCATGTGACAATTTGGCAGATTTGTTCACTAAAGCCCTTCCTACTGCTACCTTTAGAAAACTTGTACATAGGATTGGAATGAGACGCCTAAGAGATCTGAAAGCTTGAGAGCTTGTACAGATCAGGGGGAGCTTGGCAGAGTTTGTACTCTTTTCCCTTAGCTATGGTTTTTCCCACTGGGTTTTCCATAGCCAAAGGTTTTAACGAGGCAAATCTCACCAACTCAGGATCCTGAAGTATCCACCCCATGTGAGACCCATACAGGCTCAGAATCCTGAAGTATTCATGAGCGGGGTCCACAACCATGGCTGGATAAGTGGGAGTGTTGTGAATGGGTATTTACTGGGTTGGTGAGTTATTGGGCCAACCCAAGTGGTTGGGCCCATACCCACTTGTATTCTCCCCTTTGACTATAAATATAGACTTGAGGGCTCTCCCCTCAACAGTTGATTCATAACAGGAATATATTTTTCCATATTAGGGACTTAAATTTTAGGAACTAAAATTTTAAATTTTGAAGAAATTAAATCTGGAGTGAACTAGATTTTGGGGGACTAAAATTTTTGAGGGAACTAAATTTTCTAGGAAAACTAAATTTTAATTTAAAATTTTTGGAAGAACTAATCTTTAGGTACTAATATTTTAAATTTTAAGAAGCTAAATCTGAAGTAAACTAAACTTTGGGGAAACTGATTTCTCTGGGAGGACTAAACTTTAGTTTGAATGTTGTTAAAAATTTTAATTGTGGGATTATTTTGAACATGCCCGTAAATTTTTTTGGGTTATTTTGAAGAGGTTGCAAATTTTTTTTGATGGAAAGATTTTAAATGAGTTGAAATTTTTCGAAAGAATATTTTAAATGCTCAGTGACCTATCACGAGTTATGACTAGTTATCATATATACAAGCCATATGTACACCTTCAAAACTCCACCCTTCGATATTTTTTTGAAGGATCAAAATTGTTCATTATGATCTACATATTCTAAAACCCAAAACAACGAATATCAGGTGAACCCAAGGGTTTTGCATATATTAACCGTTCATCCGCTTGTCACAAATTTAATGGTTTTACGTGAATATAACTTTTTGCGACGGATGGATGAATGGACAAAACTACTTGGGTTCACATGATATTCGGTGTTTTGGAATTTTAGAATATGAATATCTAAATAAACAATTCCAATCCTTTGAAATAATAGCAAATAGTGGAGTATTGGATGTCACGCATTAGGCTTAGCCTCATATGTCTTATGATACAAACTATTCTCTACACACACACACACACACACACAAGAGCACCTGCATGTGCACACACAAAAGATTAATGGGTATGTAATGACATCATAGAAAATTTCCCGTACTGCCAGCCTTTAAAATACAAAAAAATATATTGAATTACTTCTCTAGTTTGTTATACCCATTCTAAAACTCCAAAATACCACATATGAGTAAAAATTTGGGGGATTTGACAATCAATCTATCGTTACAAAAAGTTCTACTTTTATGAAATCATTGAACTTGCAACTATTAGATTGATGGTCATATAGTGTTGGATTAGCTTAGTTTTTGATATGGTGACCATCTATGATTTGTAGAACAAATCTAGAAAAGTTAAAATAAATAAATAAAAGGATGTATATGTGCTACAAGTGCATGAAATTTTCCGCGTTGGGAGCATATATACATTACACACACACACATTCTGGTGAGCATTAAATGGCTAGCTCAAGCTCTAGCGACCTGTGTGACGCCGAGCGCTTAAGAGGCGATGATGGTTCTTCAGCAGGGGTTAATGGCGTGGCTGCGTGTATGGTTGCTGGCGATGATGAGATCGGGCACGTGATTCTGGTGGCCTATTGGCGGTGACCAAGCAAGGTAATCCCTACTCCTAGCATTGTGAATATTGTGGCTAGAGCTACTAATCAGAAGGCGCGATAGGCGATGGCGACAGGCTGTCCTCTTCTCCTCGCTTGTCAGTTGATATTGGTAACCCCAAGAAGCTCGCGAATCACTCCGGTAAGGCCCCTGACTACTCTGTGGTTGGGCGTCCAATTGCACATAAAGTGCTCGACAAAATGTCCAACAGACCCCCTCCCTCTGTTCCTCGATCCTCTTACTCAGCTACTCCGACTTAAAGTGGCAGATGCTCCTCGAGAAGGACTGTGGCTCCCAATTGAGAGCTTCAGTTCACCCCTCCAACTTCAAATGTTGACGAGGTGTTGGTCGACATCCTCCGTGAAGATGTGGAAGTGGTTATAGGCCGTTGGGTAAACACGTTAGTAGGGTATTGGTTGGTCTGCCTGGAAGATTAAGGGGGATATCCATTCTCTACACGCTCCCTCAAGGCAGATTGATCGGCTTCTCTCTTACGAGACTCTCGTAAGTAATGCTCGAGCGGCTGAATGTGATTCAGTCTCAATTTGCACAGAGGTCCAATTCTAGCCAGCTCGTCCTGAGACTTCTCCACGGCCAACTTGATGGTCCCCATGGTGACTTCGTGATTAGCCACCACTGGTGCGCGTCGACGCAACGCAACAGTGACCACGAGAGCTTGCAAACAAAGCACGATACATGACATCCATGTTTACATCACCTACAATGGGGGCTGGTGTAGTAGTTACCTGGACATTAGCGTGGACGGCCATCGACGCAAGCCTCTCGTAACCGACCCTATCCACGACAGCCCTATCCCGTGAAAGAGTCGTATTTTCAACAATCTGGGAGGCGGCCCGGCAATCTAGGAGAGCAGAGTCTTCCCACCTCATCGGAAACTCTGTTCGAATGAGTTCCTCCGTGGAGCGATCGAACAAAGTCTGAGGAGATCGACTCTCTAGCAAGATCGGTCTGAACTCATTAGGGATGTCTTCAGGCAATGATACGGGAGGGAATGGACCTCTCCAGGGCCAGAAATCCTCATGCATGAAGAGCTTCAGAGGGACACGGGCCTCCCCCGAGTCTCCTTATAGAGGAGTTTCCTTATCTAGCTGAGGGACCTACTCTACAGCTTCGACCAACCCAGACGGCTCCGAGTCGCTAAGAAGAATTTGCCGCCTCCTCTTATTTCCCTCGATTGCAACCACCTCGAATTCAGAGACATGCCTCTCCTTCTTTTTTGGCTCAAGACGGGCTACCTGAGTAGCCCTTTCGGCAACAATGGGTCGATCATTCGACGATCGAGCCGTCTTTTCTCCCATGGACGGCACCCAAGGAGATAGCATGCTCACCTCAGCCTCACTAATGAAAGCCTCAACTGCATCTCTCAATGCAGGGTCCACTTGATAGTCCGCATCGACCATGCCTGTAGAGAAAACAAATTAGTTAAATCAGAGAACTAGGTTCAAACAGCTGACAGATACGATCCTGAATCAACCTTTCGTCCGGACAGTCTGACGCAACACATCATCAGACCATAGCCACTTCGTCTTCCTCACGTTCTCTGCCAGACTCATCAATGCGTTGGCAACTTCCTTCTCCTCTCTAGTCAAAGGCTTGCCCTCAGCGGTGCTTAAGTCAGGAACACCGTAGCCGGTGCAAAAACTCGCTTCTCCTTGGAAGACCACCCACATGAACTCATCTTTTCATTTGGGATTGGAGGAAGGGAGGCCATCAAACAACTTCCTGGCTCGACGGGTCGTTATCGTTTACCAGCTCGGGGTCTTGAGGAGAGGGATCATGAAGAAGTAGTTGAACAGTCTCAGCGACGGCTCAAACCCCCTTCATCATGCATAAAGCTATAAAGTCCATCAGTGCACCAATGGTGTTCAGCATCAACTGGCAGAGGGAAAGGTTCAGGGTGCACAAGAAGTAACACATGAAGGGGTGCATGGGGAATCGAAGCCCTCGTTGAAAGGCTTTGACGTAAACCCCAACTTTCCGATCGCCTGGGCGATGGACCCACTCGTCTCTCCACGACACCAGGATCCGATAATCGAGGCAGACATAGCTTCTCTGGAACTCGGGGATTTGATCGGCTCCAACCTTGGACCTTAGATTCGCAATCAGACCAGGCTCCATGGCATCCTCCTTCTTCTGCAAGACAGTAACCAAGCTCGACGAAGCCATTTCTTTCAAAGGGAGAAAATCTAAATCAAGAAAGAAGAGGACGGTATCTTCGAATTCTGTCGCAGGAAACATCTTATATCAACAAGGCAATAGCCTCACGATGAGACACGCGTCGAAGATACAAGAATCTACGTATCTTGGGTTTCGAACCGGCCGCTCATCCGAATTGGCGAGGCAGACGTTTTGGCGCCTGATTTTCGACGGAATGAAAAAGACATATCATGTAGAATTGTAACCATAGAATACGACCCGAATCGAAATGCATACATTTGTCTCATACACTATGGGGAAGGTGAGAAGAGATATATTTTACATCAAAACTCGAGTGCAAATTCCTCGACTGCCGTGCCCCGTTAATGCGATGTAACATCACTTGAATTCAACAGTCGGACCCGTTGAGTGTAGTGCCCTGGGAAGCTACTGCACATGTACTAGAGGGGGGGTGAATAGTACTTTTAAATAATAAGGAGAGTTATTCCTAATTATCGTGCAATTAACAAACAACGTTGCGGAATAACTACAATCAAGAAATAATGCAAACGCAAACACAATGGTTTAATGGGTTCGGATCCACCCAAGTCTCCCCGACTTGTTCCCGGTGATCCTACGTCCCAACCACCCGGATCCCTTCCGGATACTTGAGTTAGAAACCCTAACTCAAGATTTCCAATATGAACACTTGCGAAAACCTCACAAGCGCAATCGACCTACAATCGATGACCGTGACTCCCACAACCCGGGATCACGCAAAACCTCTCACAACCGAGAGTATACAATTCAAATATAACTGAAATGAAATGCTTACCAACAAAATACCTATGCCTTGAGATTTCTTACCAAATTAGGGCAAAGAGGATTTTGATGGAGGAAGAGTCACCAAACCCTAGCTTCAAGAAGATGACCAGCAATGGAAGCCTAGGGATGAGATGGATGACCTAGAATCAAGCCCTTGGCTTGGAAGGCTCACAACCAATGAATCTCTCTTGAGGAATAAGAGTGAGGGAGAGATTCTTGAGAATGAGAGAGCTTGAAGATGAGAGTTGAAAGCTTCTCTTTGAATCAATAGAACTCTGAAATAGCAGCCTTGGATCCTATGAAATAACCCCTCCAGGTATTTAAAGGATCAAGGGAAAAGGGAGAGAGAAACGTCGCTTTCAAAACTCCAACGGATCTAAATCTGAAGCAGACTAGTCGGTCTAAGAAGGATCACTGACCGACTAGTTCATCAACTAGTCGGTCGGTGATTCAACATGGACCGACTAACAGCTGAATAGCCAAAAGGTGAAGTTCCAGGCAAAGACAACTAGTCGGTCTAAGAAGACTTGCCGACCGACTAGTTTCCCAACTAGTCGGTCGGTGAATGATCTTTGACCGACTAACGTCGAAATAGGATAGGTTGACTTCAAGATGACTTAGTCGGTTTAAGAACAAATGCTGACCGACTAGTTTCTCAACTAGTCGGTCGGTAAACGTTCTTTGACCGACTAACTCGAAACAGTAGCTCAGGCTGAAAAAGACTGAACACAACTAGTCGGTCTAAGAAGGATTACTGACCGACTAAATCGTCATCTAGTGGGTCGGTGACTCTTCTTTGACCGACTAACTGTAGTCATAGAAAGAGCTGAATTAGAGAAGGCAAACTAGTCGGTTTAAGTAGAGTTGCCGACCGACTAGATCGTCATCTAGTCGGTTGGTGACCCTTCATGAACCAACTAACATGCACTCGAAGCCGAGGGAAAGAGCGATAGGCTTCGGGAAAGTTTCTAATGGCTTCTAAGAATATCCTAGCTCTAAGATATGAGCGAAATGAAGATTATAAAGTAAGTCCTACTCAAGGCTTAACATTCTAATCTATGAAGCTAGAAGACTATAAAATAAACCTTATGAACCGTCTTCAAAGCTTCAATCTTCATTCCTCTTGACTTCAATATTGCTCCTCGAGCTTCAACGAAGCTCCAGGCATACGATCACGCGTATTGAGAAGTCTTGAGACGTCGCTTTTGTTGTGTGTGGTATTTTGGCGACGATCTCCATAACTGCGCTCACAAACTGTTAGTTCGTGATATATTTATGTTTGCTCATCATCCAAAACCAAATCCGGGGAGTCCAATACTCAACATTCTCCCCCTTTTTGGTGATGACAAACCAACATAAATAATAATCAAAAATAATGAACTAAATGAAGTATACTTACTCCCCCTGCATTGATGACACATTAGTTCCATATGAATTAATAAGCACATACATCAAGCAGACGAGGAAAGTAAAAAATGCAAATCCAACATTTGAGATTTAAGATTTGTAATCCATTTTTATATCTTAACTCCCCCTGAATCTAACATATCAAATTAGATTCATGGTAAATTATCATTTAGCACATGCCATTATTATGTCTCTCCCCCTTTGGCATAATCCAAAAAGAGCGGGAGGAAGCCAATGATAATAAATCATGTCCAAATAATTCATTAAGCATGGGAGTCTAAGAATACGACCACGTTTCATATGACACCAAAATAAAATTCGAATAAAATCAAAGCGTGTCAATGAGACCATAGTCGAAAATCGAAAACTTAAATCATCAAAATATCAAATGTAAATTCACTTATTGAAGAAATGAATTTACTCTCCAATATCAACATTTATAGCTATTTTAGTGCATGGAAAACAATTCTATGTTTTCATACAACTAAAGCTATCGAATCAAAATGAATCGTCGACCGACGAGATCAATATCAGAGACATACATAAAATGTGCACAAAGGAATGAACCATCAGAAGAGCGGTGCACATCATAGAATATCAAATGTCACAATATCGATCGAAAATGAACATAAAGTAAAAGCACATCAAAACTAAGTGAAGTGTGCAATGAGACGTGACAATGTGATAAAAGTAATACGAAAATTATCATTATAACTTTTAAAAACATGTCATGCCAAAAATAGATATGAATTTCAAAGCATTTATGGCATTCACAATTCTATCATGCTAGGAGAAACAAAATGATACCAATGTAAAGAAATA
>JAULAV010003694.1:0-11004 GCA_030789695.1 Scilla litardierei
TCATCCAAAACCAAATCCGGGGAGTCCAATACTCAACATTGAGGTCATGCGACAGGGGCCATTGTCGAACCATTTGACCGGTACTCAAGACAAATCGACCGACGGAGGTTAATGCGAACAAGCGAAGCCCGACATCGACTCGGTCAAAGCCCATCAGCCAATCGTCTATTGCAGTCCCATTACTCGAACATGGGATTGAAGATGACCTCATAAATAGCGGGAACGTGGGCAACGTTCGCTCCTATTAAAGAGAGGAGATCATGGCACCATAATGTATGACCGTTATCTCTCCAATGTATCATGAAAATGACCCATAAGGTATATAAATACCAAAAGGTTCCAATTCCCAAGGTACGAGATCTAATACGTAGACTCTACTTTTTTAGCTGATAATTCTTCCACTAAAGAACTTGCGACGTCAAATCCGAGACGAACCTCCGTGGGTCGATCTAAGCTGCTCCAAGCTTCTCCTTTTTCTTAAGTTCACATACTAACTTAAGCATCGGAGGGGAGTTGGGTTGGGACCCAGATCCGACACCCTGACGTTTCTTTGTGGTGTAGATCGACGAGTTTCCATCTCCTGCGAGAGTTGCTTCCGAGATTCCCAGCCTCGAACTATTGACGTACAAGCTGCTCGTGGGTTGGTCGAGCACCGCATTCCAACCAACATCCGTCAACCAACCCTGGTTCTTCCAACCTAGGGTCCCATTTAACCTGCTGACGCGGCTCCGACTCAACACGAAGGGTCCACGCCAGCTTGACAACTGTCTCGGTCATTTTTGGCCTTAACACACATGCACATGCATATGTGTGTACATCATATTTTGAATATGTGTTGATACCATTTTATCATTATTATCAATATATAATCAAAGCATTCTTCGTGTTTAATTCTTGATTTAGTATTTTTTTAGAAAATTCTTTTTTTGAATCATCTTTATTTTCACCGAGATAAAAAAACAAATACTAGTTATGCCGTTGCAATTACGCACTATGAAATCATAGTGATATTGGATGGTGTCGAGCTCATATTGGTTGATATCAACTGTACAGAAACTAGATACCATCGGATATATAAAACAAAAAATATTGTTGATTTACTAATATCATATCAGCTGTACAGAAACTAGATACCGTCGGATATATAAAACAAAAAATATTGTTGGTTTACTAATATCATGTCATATCGGATGGTATCTCAAAATATTTTTGATTTACTAATATCATGTCATATCGGATGGTATCGTCTAGACTCCTAGTATCATAAACTCCAATATGCTATTACTGCTATAATTTAGACGAGGGTAATGGATAAGTGCTGACTGTATATGAAATTTCCTGCGATGTCAACACCCAAAACCCAAGGAAAAATTTTTTTTTTAAAATTTTAAGTTGTTGTATATATTTTAATACCCAAAAACATCAAATATGAGTTAGATCTAGGGGGATTTGACCATCATCTACTCGTTACAAAAAGTTATTTTGCTCTGAAACCCTTGAATTTGCAACTGGCAGATCGAGCATTAAATAATGTTGAATTCACTTAATTTTAGTAGGCTGATCATCCACGAGGTGTAGAACTTATCAATAAAAAAAAAGATTCCTCTAAAATTAGTATCTGACCGGTCAAATCCGAATCGGATCTGAATTTCCGGATATAAATAAGGTCAAAAGTGTGTTCATGTAGAATAATTGCATTTTAATAGCATAGACTTCATTATTTTAGGCCTTATGGGCCCGGCCCAACTTTGGACAGGGCTCCAGCCCAGACTTGATGAGCTTCCCTCCATCCGACCTGTTTGGTAAAAATAATTGCATTTTAATTAAAAAATTTGCCAGCAAGAGGATTTGAACCTATGAATATGCTCTCACCCTAAATTGATCCTCCTAGCCAAGACTGCCTTTTAGTAGCACATAAACAAGTGTCAACATAGAAGTAACACAAAATCATTATTATGTAAAAATCATTGAAAAGAAAATGTTCACAAAAACACCGAAAACAATCGTCGTGTTACCAACAACTTCGTATATATCTCCTCTAAACCTCTAAACTCCAACTTTTTGTATTTTTCGGACGATCGGAACCGTTTAGTTTGATTTTCGTATTCTAATATACCAAAACATTAAAAATCATGCGAATCTAAAGAATATTTTTGCTCATTCATATGCCTGTTGCAAAAAGTTTTGTTCGTACGGAACCGTTAAATTTGTGCAGGGTGGATGAATGATAAAAAAATTGTGGTGTTCACCGTATATTTGGTGGTTTAAGGGTTTTAGAGTATTAGGCTCAAGATGAAGAATTATGGGAGGATGGATTTTGCGAGAGGGCATATAAGACTTAGACACTAATGTAATATGATACCCATCATCTTGAACTCAAACAGTTGAGAGAACCATGTATGTTTTCCTTAATTGGAAAATTTTTAAGCTAACTATGGTAGGTTTGATCTGGAGTTAGATAAGTTAGGACACTATTTAGCATGGACTCATAGACGGATGCTTCAGCAATGGTCAGGTTTGTTCAAGTATATATGCATCTAGATTGATCTCACAAGACTTTTGGTTCAAGATATGGAAATTGGGGCTGGTACAAACATGCACTAGCAAATGTCATGCATACGGGATTCAAAGACATGTAGATACGGAGATTGGTGAACAAGCTTTCACTGTCAATAGAATCTATCAAGTGACAGTTGATGCAGGCCAGTCTCTTAGTTTGAGACGTGGTAAAGAATCTTACATGTTAGAGGGCTATGCTTTGACTTTTACTGGCCATCGATGAATGCGATCATTACTAGTGCACGCTGGGAGGTGTGGTCAAAACATGATTTGTCTCCTCTGATGTTGAGTCATTGGGCCAGCAATCGAGGAAACTTGGTCGACAAGTGACCAAGGCCCACCAGGCCCACTGTAGCTACCCGATGTCGACTCGGTCAAAGCCCAAAGTAGCCAGTCGACCGTTGGGTCTACTTCGCCCAAACGTGGGATATTTAAAATCGGTCTCAGAGATCTCGGGGACGTGTGTAACGTTCACTCCCATTTATGATGGGAAATCGTGGCCCCATTATAGGATACCGTTATCTCCCCAACGTCACTATGGAGACTCCCGACCCCCTATAAATAGAGGAGGGGGTGCCATCTGTAATGCCCTACAAGCTACTGCACAAGTACTAGAGGGGGGGGGGGGGGGGGGGGGGGTGGGAATAGTACTTTAAAAATAACGAGGAGTATAATTCCTAATTATCGTGCAAACAACTACCAAATCAATTTGCGGAAGCTTAAATTGATGACAACAACAAAATTAACAATGCTAACAAAAGATGTTACTGGGTTCGGATCCACCCAAGTCTCCCCGACTTGTTCCCGGTGATCCTACGTCCCAACCACCCGGATCCCCTCCGGATACTTAGGTTAGAAACCCTAACCCAAGATTTCCACTATGATATCTTGTGAAAAACCTTCACAAGATCAAATCATACATGCAATGGCAATAGTGAATCCCACAACCCGGGATCACAACCTTCTCTCACAACCGAGAGAATCAATAAGCAATATAAACGAGTTTATAATGAAATAAACAATCTTACCACAAAATCCTATACCTTGAGTATTCTTACCAAATAGGTGCAAGGAGGGATTTGAGGAAGATGAATTCACCAAGACCTAGCACCAAAGAAATGACCAGCAATGGGTGCCTAGGAGTGATTTGGAGACTTGAATCAAGCTAGAGCTTGAAGGGCTCACCAAGAACAAACTTCTCTCAAGATGGATTTTAGATCTAGAAAGTGAGAGAATGGATTTCTTGTGAGGGAGAGAGCTTTGGAAATGAGTGAGAATCTCTAACTCTTTCAATCTCAATGAATCTCTTAATAACAGCTCTTATTGCTAGAGAAACGACCAAGCTTCGTATTTATAGGGTCCCATAAAAACGAGTTAGGTCAAATCCCAACGGTTAGAAATCTGAAGCAGTTAGTCGGTCAAAGAACAACCACTGACCGACTAGTTCATCAACTAGTCGGTCAGTCAAACAACATGGACCGACTAAGTGAAGAACAGTGAAGAGATTGAATTTTAGACCTAGAAATCTAGTCGGTCCAAGAAGACTGTCTGACCGACTAGTTTCACAACTAGTCGGTCGGTCAGTGAACTCAGACCGACTAAGAGTCAAAAGCAAATAGTCTGAATACAAATTGATTTAGTCGGTCCAAGAACAAATGTTGACCGACTAGATTATCAACTAGTCGGTCACCAAACGTTCTTAGACCGACTAACGATAAACAGTAGCTCAGGAGAAAATTAGCATGTACAGTAAAGCTCAACTAGTCGGTCAAAGAAGCATCACTGATCGACTAGTTCACAAACTAGTCGGTCGGTGAGTCAACGTAGACCGACTAACTGTAAACAGTAAAGTGCATGAAATTAAGGAAACAAACTAGTCGGTCCAAGAAGCTTTGCCGACCGACTAGATCACCATCTAGTCGGTCAGTTCTTCTTCTTGAACCAACTAACATGCACAAGAAGTCCGAATCGAAGCGCGATGCTTCGAGGAAGTTAGAATGGACTTTTACAATGATCCTAGAGCTAAGATAGGAGCGTTATGAAGATAGAACTGTAAGATATACTCAAGGCTTAACATTCTATAGATCGAAGCTAAAAGACTATAAATAAAACCTTAAGGAACGGTCTTCGAGAGCGTCGATCAAATCTTCATGACTTCCAAAACGGTCCAAAAGCTTCAACGAAGCTTTAGGCATAGAATACGAGCTTTGAGAAGTCTTGAGATGTCGCTTTGAATGTTCTCGTGAATTTGGCGATGATCTCCATAACTGCGCTCATAAATTGTTAGTACATGAATTATTTATGTTTGCTCATCATCCAAAACCAAATCCGGGGAGTCCAATACTCAACATTCTCCCCCTTTTTGGTGATGACAAACCAACATAAATAATAATAAAAAATAATGATTCAAATGTAAAATACTTACTCTCCCTGCATTGATGACACGTTAATTCCAAATTGAATATATATAGATTGCATCAATCAGACGAGTAAGATATATAACGAGAATCGAATTTTGAAATATCGGATTTTGAAAGTCCTTATATATATCTTAACTCCCCCTGAATCTAACATCTCAAATTAGATTCTTGGAAATTGAGTTAAATTTTCATTTGCCCTAATCATTATCTTTATCTCTCCCCCTTTGGCATTATCCCAAAAATGGGGGGCATACAACGACAACAACTAGGATAAGGAAAATCAAACATCGGGAGTCTTAGATATTGACGATGGACCTAATTGACACCAAGGGAAAAGAGATGAAATCAAAGCAAAGTGTGCCAAATTGTCCATTATCGAAAAGCGAAAATTAAAATCATCAAAATACCAAATATAAATTCATTTATTGAATAAAGGAACATACCCTCCAATACTCAATATGCTTGGTTAAATTTGTGCATGGAAAACAATTCTATACAATCATAGAAATATAATCTATTTAACCAAGTTTTTAAGCGTCGAGCGACGAATTCACATATCATAGACATTGAATGAATATTAAATGTGCACGACGAAGTAAAACAAAGAGAACATCGATGTATATATATATATATATATATGAATACCATGAGTACATCCAAAAATCACATCGACTACATCATATCAAGTGCAACATATATATCAGCATAAAAAAATACAACATACGTCAGCGAACCATCAGCATCAACCATCCTACAGAATGAAAGTACAACAAGTACACCGACATCCAACATAACAAAACACATCAAAACAACGCCAACACTCCATCCTAACCCAAAACACTCTCAATAAGATGCATCATCCAAAGATCATAGGAGAGGCCTCGAAACAGAAGATCACGAGGAAGTGGCCGGATCAGCAGTCTCCGTGGGTCCAGTCGAGGGAGTGGACTCAGGCTCCGCTGCAAGGAGAGGCGTGTCAACAGAAGGGATCGTCAGGGCAGGAGTGGAAACAACGACGACTGGCTCAACGGCTGGGGTATCAATATGAACATCAGCAGGCAAATCAGGAGCAGGGTCGTCAGAGGGAGCAGCAGCAACATCAGAAGTCTGATCCACTGGTGCAGAAGTCTCTGGAGCACCGGAAGAGGTGGCAGCTCCAGGAGCAGATGTGGTAGCAGCAGCAGCAGTGGCCTCAGCGCCACGAGCAAAGGAGGTGACAAGCTCATCGATATCCTCATCATCCATCTCCTCATCCTCAGAAACAGGAGGAGGAAGCTGAACACCCATCAAACTAGCCATACGGCAAACTACCTCCTCGGTACGAGCCAAACGAGACTCGTGACGACGAAGTAACCGAACGACATCATCAAGTGTGGTGGGAGAACGAGAAGCAGCAGCTGCAGAAGTAGTGCCCTGAGACACAGAAGGAGTCGTCCGCTGCACGTGACGGAGTGCCGCAAGAGATTTCTTTACGGCCGTCGCGTTCAGTGGAGGACCAAGAGGACGCTCATCGTCAGGAGGCAGAGGGACACGGAAATGACGGAATACCAAGGTCAACAGACATGGATAAGGGATATGCGCAGATTTAGTGGTCTTGCGAATACACTCGAAAGAGTCCATCTTATCGAGTATAACGCGAGCCCAATTAATCTCGCAACCCAAGAATAGAGCGTAAATCAACTTGAGGAACGGCTGGGATGGCAGAGAAGATGAGCCATACTTGGGAAGCAAGCACGACTTCAGAATGAGATTGAGCACCCATGCATTTGGCTTAAACGACTTCGAAGGAACACCAATGAAGGCAGGAGAGATCACATGGAAGATATCAGATAGAACAGACTGATCCAAAGAGGAGATATCATCAACAGAAATGTCCGACGGGAGGAGACCAGACGACGAACAACCAAGCACCTCCCCCAAGATTTCTGCCGTGAGAACTATAGGAGTTCCCAAGACAGTAGTCTCGATGGAGTGACTCTCATCGTAGTGGCCCCGGACACGATTTGCATAGAATAATTTGACCAGGCGAGGATAGGGTCTAGGGTTCATCTTAGGGTCGAAGCGAAGGTAGTCAAGTAGCCCACTATAGGATAGGAGATCAGCTAAGCCAAGGAAATCTGAAAACTGAACATAGTGCTCCAATAGCATCGGGCAGTGTTCATAACGGTTGTAGGCCGCGAGACACAAAGGGTCGTCGTGACACAACGATATGTCAACACCACCAGCTGGCATTGGGCCCTTTCCCTTAGGCTGGCGAGTCCTAGGACGAAGTGGAGGAGTGGGTTCCCTATGGCCAGGCTCATCCTCGGGTCTAAACTCAGTATCCGAATCAGGAGGAGTAGAGGGAGTGTGGAGAATAGGCTTTCTAGACATAGACAGTTTACCGGGTTTGACGGTCGTCGTCCTCTGCTTCTTCAGAGGAGGCGAAGACGGAGAAGCTTGGGTAGATTTAGCACGGCGTTTGGGCTTAGACGGATTCCTAGGGTTAGAAGGCTCTACGGTCATGGGGGACGCCCCAGAGGAAGTGATAGGAATCCTCATCTTTGCCATGATCGTGGCACGACGAGATCAATCAAGCGTTAGGAAAAGATCAACCAACCTAAGCTCAAACCCTAGAACCGAAAACAACAAGCCCTAATATTAAATTCGAAACCCTAGGGGAGAAATCAAGCCCTAGGACAAACCCTAGAGATGAAAACGAGACCTAGGAAGAAGGGAGATACCTATGTGGAGTGATCGACGGCGAATGGCGGCGGAGTTGGCCGAAAAAATGGCCGGAGATCGACGGGAAGACGAGGAGACACGAGCGGGGTTTGGGGGATTTCGAGCTGGAGAAACGAAGGAGACCGACTAAAAAGAGAAACAATCGGATAGAATGAGTATAAGTCGGTCGAAATCGTGAAAAGACGTGACTGCCCTTGAGCACTTAGTCGGTCATAGTTCAAGCACTGACCGACTAGATTACGATCTAGTCGGTCGGTCAATGAGCTTAAACCGACTAAGTCGAAACAGAGGCAAAACGAAAATTCTAGGGCTAGAGTTAGTCGGTCACAGTAGAATCACTGACCGACTAGTTTTCAATCTAGTCGGTCGGTAAGTGAACTGTGACCGACTAAAAGAAGTCAATGACAAAGGAAAGTTCAAAGCTTGAACTAGTCGGTCTGAGTTCACTAGCTGACCGACTAGATGTGCATCTAGTTGGTTGGCTGATGAACTGAAACCGACTAGAAGAGTCCAAAAGTTGATAAATAAGATCTCTCCACAAAACACTTGGACGAAACATCTTAACCCTCTCATAAGTCATCTAAACTACCCCATAAAACATCGAAATCTCAAATACGACATTCAAATAAGAATTCGAGCAAAAATTCAAACATATCACATAAAATCCCAAAAAATTCAATAAGTCTAGCATGAACGAAATATTGCGAAATATAATAGCATGCAAGATAATTGAATGAAACATGAATCCTATATCTCGGATTCACCCATAATCCCCAATTCTCGACGCAACCGCACAAAGGAGTCCTCCTTTAGGGGTTTCGTGAAAATATCGGCGATTTGCTTTTGGGTTTCAACGTACACTAAAATGATGTCCTTTTTAGCAACATGATCATCTAAAAAGTGGTGTCGGACATCTATGTGTTTAGATCGGGAATGGTGCACCGGATTCTTTGAAAGACAAATAGCACTTTGGTTATCCACCATGATAGGGCTAGTATTACAATGAATACCAAAATATTTCAGTGTGTGTCTCATCCAAAGAACCTGGGCACAAGCGGCACCTGCGGCAATGTATTCCGCCTCGGTGGTTGAAAGTGATACCGAATTTTGCTTCTTGGAAAACCAAGAGACAAGGGAATTTCCTAGAAAATGGCAAGTGCAACTAGTACTCTTCCTGTCGGATTTGCATCCCGCATAATCAGCGTCACTATATGAGACTAACTCATATGTGCTAGATTTCGGATAAAGTAATCCAAAATCTAAAGTGTAACTTAGATAGCGAAAAATACGTTTAACCGCTACTAAGTGAGAGTCCTTAGGTTGAGATTGATAACGAGCACAAATACAAACGGCAAACATAATATCGGGCCTACTTGCGGTAAGATAAAGTAAACTACCTATCATACCTCGATATAGACGAATGTCTACATCTTTTCCGCCCGTATCTTTATCAAGATGCGTTGTAGTGCTCATATGAGTCTTTTTCCTGGAGGCATTCTCCATTCCAAATCGCTTTAGCAACTCCACCGTGTATTTCGTTTGGTGGATGAAGATTGCATCGTTCAATTGGCGAATTTGGAGACCTAAGAAATATTTGAGTTCGCCCATGTGGCTCATCTCAAATTGTTCCTTCATAACATTAGAAAACTCTTCGCAAAGAGTGAAGTTAGTAGCACCGAAAATGATATCGTCAACATAAATTTGAACTAATAAAATATCATTATTCGCATGCTTAACAAAAAGTGTAGAATCGGCTTCGCCCATTTTAAAATTCAAATCCAAAAGAAAATTCTTTAGGCGATCATACCAAGCTCGAGGAGCTTGTCTCAAACCATAAAGAGCTTTCTTTAGTTTAAAAACATGATTTGGAAATTTTTCATTTATGAAGCCCGGAGGTTGAGAAACGTAAACTTCCTCAACGACATCTCCGTTTAAAAATGCACTTTTAACATCCATTTGAAATAATTTAAAATTTTTATGGCATGCAAAAGACAATAACAGTCTAATTGATTCTAATCTAGCTACCGGAGCGAAGGATTCTTCGAAATCGATACCTTCCTCTTGTCGATAGCCTTGAGCTACTAACCGAGCTTTGTTCCGAACGACGACTTGGTTTTCGTCGGTTTTGTTCTTGAAGATCCACTTTGTCCCTATGACGGTGTGGTTCTTTGATGGCAAAGGAACAAGCTCCCATACCTCATTCCTCTCGAATTGAATGAGTTCCTCCTCCACGGCAAGGATCCAAGCACTATCTTCGCACGCTTCAACTATATTCTTTGGCTCTATCGATGAGGCAAAGGCACAATTGGCGAAGTGGTGGACTTGCGATCTCGTCTTGACTCTATCTTGAATATTGCCAATGACTTGCTCATGAGGATGGTCGCGAATGGTATGAAGCCGCTTGGGAATACCTTGATCACTAGGAACATTCTCAACAACTTCATTAGTCGGGTTAGTATCAATAGAATCAATTGAATCAATAGACTTAGAATTTTCAAACGAATCACATAAAACATCCATAGAATCATCATCATTTGAAATTCTAGAAGTAGTAAAATTCTCATTAAAAGAGACATGTAGTGATTCCTCGATCGTAGAGGATCTTTTGTTGTATATCCGGTAGGCTTTGCTACGAGAGCAATACCCAACAAATATCCACTCATCCGATCTCGGATCAAACTTGTCCAAATTATCATATGTGTTTTTAATAAAACATTTTGCGCCGAAAACACGAAAATGTTTAACTTGAGGCAATCTACCAAACAACAATTCATAGCAAGTTTGTTTGGTGCCGGGCCTCAAAAGTATTCTATTAAACACATAACAAGAGGTGTGTACCGCTTCCGCCCAAAATTGATAACCAAGTTGACTATCTTCGAGCATAGTGCGAGCACACTCCACAAGCGTTCTATTCTTCCTCTCAACAACACCATTTTGAGGAGGTGCGCGAGGGAAAGAAAACGTGTGAGTAATTCCAAGATCATCACAAAAATTTGAGAAAGACTCATTCTCAAATTCTCCCACATGATCACTACGAATAGTGACAATGGTGGTTCCGATGAGATTTTGTACTTTCTTCACAAATATTGTGAAGTTTTCAAAAGCTTCATTTTTATTACATAAGAAAAATACCCATGTAAATCTAGAATAATCATCGACGATGACAAGTCCATATCTTGCATTTCCTAAGGAAGCAACTCTAGTTGGCCCAAATAAATCTAGATGTAATAGCTCTAGTGGCCGTTTAGTAGAAATGCTTTTCTTAGGTTTAAATGAAGATTTAGGAAGCTTGCCACGTTGA
>JAULAV010003698.1:0-64285 GCA_030789695.1 Scilla litardierei
GTTACTAGGGCGTAAAGTGGAAAGGTGATATAGCTACACAGGACTTGAAGACCAATTCCCATTGCAAGCTTTGCTATAGTGAGTGGAAAGTTGTCATGAAAGCAAGAGTTCAAGCTAAATGAATACTGCAACAAAGACAGAAGTAGGAATACGTAAATGATTATGACTGAACAGTTGCTAAGGAAAAACACTTAATATTACATACCCATATCCACAAAAAGTGCGCCACTTGGAATGCATTCTGGATCATTGACAACACGAACCAATTAGCTCACAATAGCTACGAACTGAATCTTTTTAAAGCAACTTAAGAAAAGTTTCAGTCGTTACATGTAAACGACTTACAGTATTATTTATCTGTTTATCTATTAGATACAGGAAGGAAACGGGGTCTTATACTTTTGGCATGCTGCCAGTACATATTTAGACTCTTGACATGGCCTAATAATTATTTTACCTTCAGCACATATTTTGTAGAAAATCCTATATTTCCATCATAAATAGGGATCTACTAATAGTGACAATTTATCTGTTGCTGGTAACTTGGTAGCAAACCTTTTTTTGGCAGGACTGTCTAGAAATTCTACAGAACTCGCTTCTAAAAGCCAAAGTAATTATCAAACCATGTCGGAAGCATAAATACAAAACATTGACAAGTATAAACTCTAGTTCTATAAGATGGAGAGTCCAGTGAGAACTTCCGTTTGTCGAAGACAATACCTGAAATGAGGTCAACTGTATGAGGAAGAGGACCCACTTGGGATTATCGAACCAAAAGTATGTATTACTTGGTTCAACAATTGGAGCTCCCTTGACTACAGTTGTTTTATTTTGGATTTGATGAGCCATCTCCATTATGATAATTTCCAGTTTCATGCCTACCAGCAGAAGAACCTACATGGTTGCCCCACATTACATTACCGGGGGTTATACTCGTGGCTGATGCATCCGCTATTAGTCAAGTAAAATGAAAGCATTATGCAGTGAGTTTCTTACTACAAGCGGTACGAAAGATATCCATACGAGCGAATACCATCCTACATTTGAAGAGAGATGATGGGGTAAATGATCTTGCATTCATTCATTAGAAATGTAAAGCATAAGAACACTGTTAGTTACCATATACATCAAGTAGTAGTATGATGATTGCCATAAGCCATAATGGAAAGCTGTTGAAATAACATAATAACATCAGAAAGATGGTATGGATATTGTAGGTAGTTTAGCTGTAGAGAGAGGGATATAGGACCTGATGCCAACGACGAACTTGAAATCATCTTCTAAAGATCTCTTTATATATTTATGGAAGTCAAATTTGCTATTTGGGGATAAATGAGCCTGCAACGGATAAAAGTATTTCAATCAATATGTACAAAAATCTATTCGCTTATGAATCTCGTAATAAACGTAGACAAAATTGTAATGAAAATACATCTCACATTGATAAACCCATGGCGCATGGTTAAGTAGTCCACCTTTGTTACTGATGCAAAGAATTGCCTGAAAAATGCTACCTGGTATATAGAAGAAAGACAGAAAGAAGCTTTTGAGGATGTTACTCCTACTTTCATCACTTGTGTCACCTAAAAATTTTACTTGCTATTTGGATTTAGTTGCCTGCAGTATTATTTATCTTATAAAATAAACAGAATTTTTTCTTTGTCTTTTTCGTTTCCACTAAATCCATCGTGTTGAGGAGCATAATATAACTTCGTCAATGCATCACTGGAAGAATTGTAGAAGTATCTCCACTTTAATTATGGTTATGATTAGAATCTGAAGATTCTTGATAATTCAGATTATTATACTTTAATTCTTTTTCAATTCCATAAGTTTCCCGCTAATGGTATGTTGACTTGTGTTTTTGTTTATAAATATTTGGTACTTCCATGCCATATCTAAGTTAATGTTTTTGGTTTAGTTGGCAGCACATGATGAGTTATTACTTTTGTCTTCTAGAGAAGGAAGAACTTTGCTGCTTCTCAAGGATGTTTATATTGTTTTAGTTCTTCAAAATCTGCGTATCTTCTCTTTGTTCGCCGTCCTGCGTATTGCTCCCTTTTCAGTTTATGCAACAGATGTAGGTTAAAAGGTTTGCTAACAACTTGGCACTCTTGATATAGACACATGAAAGTGAAAAATGATTTAGCTCAGAGTGGGATTTACATGTGATGGCTTTTAAATCGAATTATGGTCTGACAGAATTTAAAATTGTTTCAAATTATATATAGGAACATTAAATACCTTTTATTTTATTTTATTTTCACAATTCATCTTGGGCTCAAATTGTTCCTAAGAACTGCAAGAGAAGTATTTATGCACTAAATATTTTGCACGAAAAGCATTCATTTGTTCATATCCATTGAATTTAATTTTGTTATCAGGCTATTCTGTACTAAAAGAAGTTTGGCTTTTGTTCATTGCAGATTCAGTCTATGTCAGAAAGAGGAGGCGGTGTTCCGCGGTTGGTTGTGAAGCAAAGCTGATTGATGAGCGTTGCGAGTCTAGAGCTTGCTTCCATACAGGACCATGCCTGCTTCTATCCATACACAATATTTTCATCTATATTATCCTAAAAATCTCGTATGCATGTATTACACATATGGAGTAGCAAGAGGGGTCTTACTATCCATCTTATGCCCGGCGTGCTTGAAAGGCCTTGATGGCGCTTGACAAAAGAAGTTTGGTGAGTAAACCTGAACCTGGAAGGATCTGCAGGTAAGGAATTAGCAATGAGTAATGTTGAAAGAAGTAAATATTGTCAAATATAAAAGCGTTGTTAGCATGTATTTTGGAAATATAACTTGCCATGGGAAAATTGATATTCTAGCGAGGCAGTCTCAGCTTCCCAAGCTTTCCATTTTCGCATCTATTAGTAAAATATAAACAACTCATTGAGCATGTTTTTTTCTATTTATGGAATTTTTGATTTTATTATTGAGTCATGAACTTATGACTTTAGAAGAGCTTTGTTTTTCAGTATTTCATAGATAACTTACTTTTGCTTTTCCTAAAGCCATTGTGATAACACTATAGAGAACATGAAACACAGCGAGTATAAAGATGAAAATATGCAGCTGATGCATTCCAGTTCGCGAGATCAATGGCACTGTACCCTGCAAAAATCAACAAATTTGATGTTAAATATTGCAAACCATTAGAGTTTTTTAAAATTAAATCATGATTACTGCAGTTGGGAAACATGTGATGAAGTTACGATAATGGAGAGGATGTATTCATAACATATGCTTATATTCTTTCCACCTTTGTGCATTTCTTACCCATTGAGCGTAAGCAGGATTGCTCATGCCCTCTCTGCTATTGTCTATTAGTCAGAATTCATAACATATGTTACTTCTCTAATCACAAAAAATGCACCTCCAAGATCTTATTTAAATGCACCACCAAGATCCTAATTACCCTTATTTATATATGTTTGTGCTAAAATTGTTATCCAGATATCACGACTTGCACATGTTTACCATAATAAAATTCTTATCCGAACAACTTAATTTAAAGAATGATGGAATGTGGTGTTTCTGGACGTAGTTGAAGTTCAAATGCAAACTAATGTTGAAAGCTATCGTTATAAAAATAGAGAATAAATTATATATAAATTATATTGAAAATTGGAAGTCTTATCGCAATGCTCCTTTCAGTATAAAGAGAAATTTTGTTACTTCATGCTTGGAGCAATGATCAATGGGCGCCCCTGCCAAAACCCGACGCCAGTGCCCATTGTCACTGTTTGACAGTAATCTTCTCCTACTGTGATCATCATCATCTTCTTGTTCTCCAGCATCATTATCACTCTTGCATGGAAGCATAATATTTCCAATTCTGGCGGGGATGCATATTTTGACTATTTGTTCTTGCCCAACAGTGAGTAGCAAGGATATGAATCCCAACAGCATTAGCTCTGCACATTACATAAATTAGTAAGTTAAATAGATCATTAACTTTAAAGGTATAGATCTATATAAGCACTTCACAATTTCTAGGGAATGATGATTGAATTAATGAACCCAAGTAAGTTAGGAGGATTTACTGATAAATAAGCATGTTATTAATTAAATGGTGTGCAAAAAAAGATGTGTGAAAGCATGTTAGATATCAATCAGATGGTTCTTTTTGTCCATATTAAATTTTCTTCAACAGCGCAGGCAGCGCAGCCAATCCATGTACCTTTTGTAATGATAGATTGTTGGAATGCCTGGAATCTGGAGCCTCTCTTGTTGCATGTTAGTACTCAACCAGCAATCCCACTTCTTATGAACACGCACGCACGCACGCACAACCCAAACCCCCCCCCCCCCCCCCCCCCCCCCCCCCCCCCCCCCCCCCCCCCCCAACAAAAAAAAAAACACAAACACAAACACACAAACATTAATATTTCTCAGTTTGTACATTGAACAAAGTGGAAAAAAATGATTACAGCTAATTCTGAAAAAGATAAATAAAGAAGAATTGGTCTTATCAGAGATGGAGGAAGAAAATCCAATATCCTACTATGAAAATCCTCTTGCTTTAGATAACAAGTAGAAAAGGAAAACATCAACTAACAATTTCACTCTTACATGTATATACCTGCTTTGATCTTCTCCAGGGCTTCATTCATAGCCTTCTTATGTCGCGTGTGGAACCACTGTCACAAGAAGAACAAGCAGCAGCAAAGACATCAGCCACGTCAACAACCGAACCTAATCGATACATAGTCCAATGAAAAGTGCTTCTCACATGCCCAAGTTTGTGAATCCCATGCTCCATGAGCATCGATATGATCACCATCACCAAGCACACCAGAGCCACCGCCCACGTTGGGGTATCCATCAGCGATCGGTCTCCTGGAATGCCGGCCATCTCTTTCTCAATGCTATGAGCAGAAGGAAAGAGCTAGCCAGCCTGTTATTTTTAGTACATGGATATATATAGAGATGACGATGTACAATATTTTGGCCCACACGGGAACGGCAGCAGCGACTAAGCAATGGCATAGAAAGCAACATTGTTGGCCGGTTGGTTCAATTGATAGACAAATTCCATGCAGTGTTTGGCCGGCCATAGGATTCTAAAGTACCAACGGAAATTATGAAGCCAGGCCAACTTGGACTGTATTGGATATTTTGGGGATGCATTAGGGAGTGGGTTACTGATGGAATTTAATATTTGAAATGATTCTTTCTGGTCTTTGGATTCTGATACATTCCATGTTTTTTCTCTGTAGGATGCAGATATGAGACCAGTTCTCTGCTACGGATGCACATCATGATCTCAGGAGCAACAGATTTGCAGCAACGGATCCTTGTATTTCTTTTTCAGTTTGAAAATTTTCTTGCGGCTTAGCCTACAACTGAATTGAGGAAGTCGAAGGCTTGGTGTACAGCAAAGAGTAAACATCTTGTTCTGTTTTTTTATGAATTGAAGCCGAGCAGCTTCAAGCCATAAAGGCCGACGGTTAGAGAGTAAAATACTCTAAATTTTGGTTTATAATTAGGATAGCAAGAATTGTATATTGATGGTGAATTGACTATGTGAATATATTGCACAGCAATTTGCTTGACCGAGTTCGTTATCATTGCAACAAAAGCGGACACCAAGAAACACTAGCACAATGAATCTGCATTCTTTCAAGTACTTATTTAAATCATGGTTAGATTTAATTGGGTATCTCAGGGATATTCTCCGGGTGGCGGGCAGTCGCAGGCTGTGCGGGCTGCATGGTGTCTGGGGGAGGGGTTTGTAGTAGATTTTTTTGAGAAGCCAGGTATCCATAGGAGTCCTAAAAGCTGAAAAATAGTGGGATTCGAATCCGGGCATTTATCGAGACAGCCGAATGATTCAACCACAAAGGTGAGCACCAGGAGCTCAAAACAAAACTTTCATTATTGTTTTTCTCAAAAAAATAATGCATTATTGTCAAGGCCTCCATTGCACCAACCCCTAAAACTAATCGCTGGGCTGTTTGACTGTTGGGCCTTAGGTTTTGTATTGTTGTCCAATTTGATGGGTCCATTCTCCATAGGAAACTGCTTCGGCAGCGACACCGCTTCCGAAATTTCGGATTCTTATGCCTCGATATAATCGGAGGAGTTCTCGTCCATTTTTCTCTAGCTCGAACAGTTTCCCCCAAAATTAAGCAGTAATCAACTCGGTGAGTTTCCTAATTGAAGAAGAAGATGATGGCAGCTACCGCAAGCTCTCTCATTTCCACCCAAGGTCTCAGTTCTAAATGGCGCCCTGGTAACTAATTTCTCAAAACATTGCTGCTTCCGATTTAGATTAGATTAGATTCGCTATTATTTGATCCAAGATTTTCGTGTCGATGCAAATTGATGCTGATATGTGGAGTCTAGATATACTGTAGATGGTCCATAGCACACAGGAAGCAAAAGATTTTCTTGATCCGGAAACCTTGGATTTTAATTTGATAAGCACCGCATTACTGCAGAGTTTCAATTACATAAACTTACTGTTCATGATCTTGTCAAAGAAACTTGGTATATAGGTTGAGATTTGTTGAAGTGATTTTTTATTTGGTTTCCTTCCTGTTCATGATCTTGATTTTTGAAAGATGATCATTGGGTTTAAAGTCCTTGGCATTTATCATGATTTTCTGAGGGGTTGTGTTTCAATTAATATTCAGATGCTTAGCCTGTAGCTTATGATGGATAAACTGTCAAAGCTTCGTCAATTTCTTTAATGAAAGAAAAGATCCATGCATATTTCCTTTCCGAGGGTCTGGCATACCATTTACTTGGACTGAATTTATCAAATATTTAAAGGTTCTTAAATATAAGTTTCTAATTATGTAATGTTTCCTCATTTTCCCCAAAGACTTTGGCAAAATCCACATTGTTGTCTCTATGTTCTTCCAATGGTCATGTCCTTCATATTCCCTATTTTATCTTGCATGTACGGGTAGTTATATCCTGACGGGCCATAATCTTATGCGTGAAGTATCTTCTATTCACATGCCTTTTAAACTAAAATGTGATCAAGGTCTTAAATATTGGATATCAGGATTGTATCGGGTGCGAGTTTTTTACATTGGACATCAGATAATAGATGATAAATTGGGAATACATGTTAATGTCAGAATGCACACATCAGTCATTAATTATATATAAAGCTTGATAATTAAAAAGTAGTTATATTATCTTATATGTCAATGTATCATCAAATACCATAAATAGGATAAAATAGCATTAATATGGACATATTTTGTACAAAATGATAAATCATGAAAAGAAAAAAGTTAAAAAAAATGTTTACAAATCACTAGAACATACCATAGGAGCTTAAAATTTCATTCAATAACTTTCAAAATAGTGTGCGTCATGACATATGTATCACAACTCACTACAAAATATTATAATGCTTTAAATTTCATCTAAAAATATGCATAATTTTATGAGTTGTGACATATACATCACAAATCACTAATTATTGGAGCTTAAATATCATCCATACAATAAGTAGAAATATGTAAACCATGACATGCATCACAAGTTACAAGAAAATATCATAGTTTCAACAACTTTCAAAACAATATAAGCTATGAAATACACATCACAAACTATTGCGAATCAGTTTACTATATTAAATCTCATCCAATAATATGCAGAATTGTGTGAACCAGAACAAACATTCAGCTTTTCACTCATTGATTTTTCTCCTCTACCCAATAACAAATTTTGTCACTATATTTATTATTGCTATAGCTATTGCAAGTAATAGAGATTGTAGCAACAGTAGCCGTAGCTTAAGTAACGATCGAAAGAAGTAAGAGGCAATAATAATACGCAAGAGCAATACAAAGTAGTAACAATATTGAGAAGAAGAATAAACAATGTCAATAAGAAGGAACTAGCAAACAACATCAAAGGCAAGGGTAACAACAAATGCTTAAGTAGCAAGTTATTCTAGCAAAATAAATTAAATCAGCATTTAAGATATCATCTACCTAATGTAACTATTTAAAACAAAGTAATATTTACAAAAAAAATTCTTTGAAGAGTGTGAAAAATTCTTTACGACTCACATCAATATCCTATGCATCAATAACCATTGTCGATCTATTATATAATCATTATTAAGCTTCACTCATTTAATTTCTCTCCTCTCAATTTTATCATGTTATGAATTAAGAAGGTAAGACTTAACTAAATTAGGAGGAAAGACTCACATAAATAGTTCTGAGTATAAAAATTTATAACAACACCTTAATTTTTATAAGTAAAAATATATCAAATAAAAATGGATCATATTGGCCGAAATGAGCTCTAGTCACACACATTTTCTTAGCATATCATATCGTTTAGGGTTCAAAAATGATATATCGGGATATATATTGGTCAAATTGGTTGATATTTAAAACAATAGTCGGGGTCCATGCCATCAGGCCTGTAGCTTACTCAAGCCCGTAGCCGGGATCTAT
This sequence comes from Scilla litardierei, assembly GCA_030789695.1. Taxonomy (NCBI): domain Eukaryota; kingdom Viridiplantae; phylum Streptophyta; class Magnoliopsida; order Asparagales; family Asparagaceae; genus Scilla; species Scilla litardierei. Next base: position 8,438 of record JAULAV010003698.1, read on the forward strand.
GCCATCAGGCCTGTAGCTTACTCAAGCCCATTGTCAAGTTGGTCAGGCTCACTGGGTTTGGGTGAATTTTGGCTAGATTCTAGAATTAAAAACATCTTTAAGTTGTAATTAATTTTTAAATAAATTTGTCGAAGTTCTCTCTAGATTGGCCAATGGATTTGTGCACTTTTTATGGTGGTAGACATTTTCATCAATTTTGAACATGTATTCTCAAACATTTCTCATGAATCGTCATGTCCACACATTCCTGAAAAATGTTGTATGTTTTGAGCATCATGTCAATCTCATTTTCCTAATAATTTGCAAGTTCATCAATCAAAAACGATATATCGGGATATATATTGGTCAAATTGGTTGATATTTAAAACGATATCCGGGATCTATGCCATCAAGCCTTTAGCTTACTCAAGCCCGTTGTCATGTTGCTCAGGCTGACTGGGGTTGAGTGAACTTTGGCCATATTCTAGGATTAAAAACATCTTTAAGTTTTAATGAATTTTTAAATACATTTGTCGAAGTTCTCTCTAGATTGGCCAATGGATTTGTGCACTTTCTATGGTGGTAGATTTTTTCATCAATTTTGAACGTGTAATTCTCAAACATTTCTCATGAATCGTCATGTCCACATATTCCTGAAAAATGTTGTATGTTTAGAGCATCATGACAATCTCATTTTCCTAATGATTTGCAAGTACATCAATTATTAAAACAATTCTCCCCTTTGTTTACAAAAAATATGCACTTTTTTTGTAAAACGTGACTTGTAATGAAATAGTGTGATTCTTTTTTGCTATTTAGCAACAAGAGATCAGTATACCCAATTTCTAATAGGAAAGGGCTACTCGCATTAGAAAAATAGTACATTTGATGAAAACATGCGTTCATATATTTACTTCTATATTAATTGGAGCAGCTGGGCTGTAGCTAATTGTGTCGATTAACTCTAATCTCTTTTAATTATTATGGGACCCTCGAAATTCACCGGCTATCACGTGTGGACATCATGTTGCGAAGGAAAAGAAAAGAAAATACATCTTGGTTTACGGTTCGATAGGTATGGCCCACCACGAATCAGTACAATATCTACAGTCAGAAGTGAGAATTTAAATCCGCTTCACCTGCATAGGACTGTATGCTGCAGACAACTGCTGGAAATAAGGGGTTAAACATGAATTTTTTACATGAATATCATTCTAAATAGTTTATTTACTCATCAAATGATACACACATCCTTTATTTAGTTATTTATTTTCCTTTTTAGAATGTGTATGTACATTCATGAAGTTTGAACTTTATATAATATTGATATGAATTTTTGTCTCAAAATCTCCTTAAATTCATAGTAAAATTAATTACATCCATTTATGTTTATTGTTTGCAATAGCGGTCAACTATACTCTCAAGATATTCCAATTAGAAAATAAAATTTTCTCAAAAAATTAAATTTCTTTGACAATAAATCAATCATCTCAAGTACAATCTTCGCCTATTGTCATCTAGAATAGCAACCAATATTATAATTTTTGCATGTAGCCATCTTAAGCGTAGATGATACAGATAAATTTAAGTTTGTTTTATATATGGAACTACATTTATTAAATCCTCTGCGTCTTGAGTCTTCACTTTTTAAAGCAAAAATTTACTATAAAAAAGATTCTTTCCCCTATTCTTATATACATGGCTGAAACTAGGAACTGTTTTCTATCTACAATTGGAAAGAACTATACTTGTTTGCTTCCGCATATTTGCCTTTCAAGATAGGCCAGACACTAAAAATTAAAAAAAAAAAGAATGTTGAGAGGTGCATGGAATGTTGGAAAAACATTGAAACTCTTTCGCATACCTACATATTTAGCTGTACTGGAACATGTCAACTGAAAACCTGAAGGAGAGTATGTCTTCCATGAAAAGCCCGTGTGTAAAAGAAGCATTGGAAACAGCTGCACATAAATTTATAATATGAAATAACTTGGCAATTTATATTAAGATTTTTTAGTTTGTAAGCTTAAGGTACCATCTTAGATTCTTAATTATATCCTTACTGTTGCAACTGAGGTTGACTGGTAAAGAGATTGGATGGGGAAATGAAAGGTCCATGTTGAAATAGGACGGTAGCCTTTGTAAAAAAAAGAAACAAAAGAAATAAAAATTATCTACTATTAAACTTAGTCAGTGAATACTTTTGAACCATGTCATAATGCCGATTTTACATGCGAATCATGAACATAAAAGTTACACCTTTAATGTAAATCATTTATTCTAAAGGTTATAACTTCAAAAAATGTCTCCCTTACTGAAATAACTCTTCATGCTTAAGCTTCATATGTTCACTATCTATTGGCCTATGTTTTCTATATAATTCGTGCCAATATCCGATATATCGGCCGCAATATCGGTTTTATCTCTAGGCCAATACGATGTAGGCTTATATATTGCGGTTTCCGATAATTGGGGAAATATCGTCGCAATATCAGGTCGCGGACGATATTGCGGTCGATATATCCCTCTGAAATATCAGCCGCAATTCACACTTTTAAAAAAATAAAGTTTGCAGGTCGGTCCACTTAAAAGTGGATCCGACTCGAGTCGTCCGATCCAATCATTTACTTAAAACAACGAGAGGCATCTAGGTTTTTGAGAGATAATCGTTGCTTTACCTTAATTCTGATCACATCGCTCCACTCCTCTCGACGCTCCGCTCCTTACGTCGCTCAGCTCAGCTTCGTCCGACGACAATCGATTGAGCTTCGGCGTCCGACATTCAATCTTTGCAAGGAAGTGTTTTCCGATCAAGGTGAGTAGTCGAGCCCTTTTTTCAGTATTTTTTTTTTCAGTTTTTTGATTTTTTTCTTCCAGTTTTGGGTTTTTTTCGTCGATCGAGCTTTGACATCCGGCGTTCGATCTTCGCAAAGGATTTTCCTATCAAGATTAGTACTTACTACTTAGTATTCTTTACCACTTAGTATTCACATTTAATGATGTAAGTATACCCAAAACATACTTTTATTTGAGTTTGTATAGTTTATATTTTCTTAGACACATCTATGTTTTATTTGATATCATTTTTAGCTTTTGATATGACACTTTGATATTTAGTCAATATCCCTGATATTAATGTTTAACGAGAGAAGTATAACCAAAACATACTTTTATTTAAGTTATTATAGTTTATATTTTCTTAGATACATTTATGCTTGCATATGTCATTATTTTAAGCCTATGATATGACACTCCGATGTTTAGTCAATATCCCCGATATATCTCCGATATCTGCAATCCTATATCAAATTTTCTAGGCCGATACGCGACCGATATCCTATATTTAGAACACGGATATACAGCAAAGTTAACCAAGAGAATATGTATTCGACATAATACCATGTTACTTTTTATATAAAAAAAATTATAAAAGCAAAGGGGCTACCTTTGGTACAAGGAAAGAACAAGAGGAAAAAAATATCGACTACGATGATATTCACACAATTTCAAATTTGTATAACACATGCATACCATGTGCCAAAGACTATAGTAAGATAAAATTCAAGGTCATGATAATGATATTTTTTATTTGTAATTGCTTGGATATGTGCGAAAAGTTGTTCACTCTAATCCATTTGATACAAATGCAAAATAAGGTACACAATTTTTTGGAGTTTGATAGTGGAAAATATTCAACTCTTGGTTTTTTGCTTGTTCTGATTTCATATGATTACAATAGTGTTAGAAATTGGCCGTGCCGTGCCGTATTGTGCTTGGCCAAACGCGACCATGGTCCATTAAAAAATTACCTAGGCCTAGACACAACCTAAAGCTTATCGGTATAACATTATGGGTCCATGTACCGATTCATTAGATATTGGAGTGGTCCGCGTGCCTTGCTGGGCTAGCATATTAGTGCTGCAGTTGTATGGTTGACTTGGAAAACGCGCAAGTGCACGCCTTCCGCTCCCAAGCGTAGGAGCGTCAATGCAATATATAAATAACCGATGAGTACCGGGTCGGATCACAGGGACAAGTCGTTCTACGTTCACAAAATTGATCGATAACGAAAAAATAAAGTGTGTTACAACTACCTCACCTAACGGTCGATGAGTGTGAGAAAAAGTGTGGTGAAAATTAAAAATCTAACCTAAGTGGCTAAGGGTGGAAAGCCGAATCGGCAAGTAACAAGGAGGACTCATGTGGTGTGTGTGTGAATGAGGCCGTGGGCGTGGAAATTCATCCCAAATATAACTCAATTGATCTCCCGGCTAAGGGAGCTCAATCGAAAAATACGGCATTTCATCGAACGTGTGGGGTGCAATAAGTAATGAATGAAACTCACATGAGTAATAATCAATTAAGCACATTAGAGAGGGTCCGCTAGGATTATCCTCTTCTTGGATCCCCCCTTAGGGTTCCAATAAACAAAGTTCTAGGGTTTCATACACAAATTAGACAATGAAATTGTGCTAGAGATGAAAACCACAACCCAACAACAACAAGCACAACACAATCACACAAGATAGATTTCAGAAATTCATAATGAAAAGGAGAAGATTTTACTCAAATTCTATCATCCAATTACAATACAAAAATCTAAATCAAATACACAATAGGTTGGAGAAATTTCACCCAAGTGTCACTCCAAGATGAAAATCCCCCCCTCCCAAGTGCTCATCCAAGCTTCAAGCTTCCTCAAGCTCATCCCATGGCCTCCAAGCTCTTCTTCCCCCTCCAAAATTTAGCAAAAATAAGAACTAGCGCTGAAAAACCCCTCAAATTCGCAATATAACTCAAACACAGCTTATCGGGTCTGTTTTTAAGTCAAACGGGTCGGATTCTGGCCCAAACCCGCAAGCAATGCCCAAAGCTGCAGAAATTTTCAGCACCGTCACCCTGTCTTGCGAAAATTCTAGAAAAATCATCCGACCTCGGAATGACGTGTTCCAGGCGGCGATGGAATCGGGACTTCACGAACTTCGACTGAAAAATATCATTAGGCCGGAATATATATTAGAATGATAGCAGAATTCTTCACAAGAGGGGCAAAGCTGCAGAAATTTTCAGCACCGTCACCCTATCTTGCGAAAATTCTAGAAAAATCATCCGACCTCGAAATGACGTGTTTCAGACGGCGTTGGAATCGGGACTTCACGAACTTTGACTGAAAAATATCATGAGGCCGGAATATGCATTGGAATAACAGCAGATTTCTGCACAAGAGAAGGCATTGCAAAATTCTTCTTCTCTTCTTCTTGCTTCCGATAAATCTCCATAAATTCCAGAAAAATCCTGAAAAATAGGAAATGCAATAATTAGTGACAAGAAGTGGGTTTTAAGTATAACAAGTGATAAGATCTAATATACAGACTATGCACAATTACGAGCTAGATAGAGCCTATATGTGAAATATATACGCTAAAACCCAAGGAAATACGGGGTGAAAATGACACTTTTCATTCGGAATCATACCCCCAACTAGATTTTTGCTAGTCCCTAGCAAAATTTGCGATAAATTCAGATTAAATTGAAAAACATGCACCAACTCACAATATTCTCATGGCACACCCAAAATGGAATTTTCAAATGATTTCAAAGCCAATATACCCAATGTATGAAAGTAAACAACAAATGATACTCCCCTCGATCCAATTCAAAGAAAAGTGAAGAAATAAGCCCCGTATCACACGTATCGGGATATATCACGATGTCAAAATTTCCAATTTTCATGAAAATGGCCAAAACGAAAAAAATTTCATCTAAGTTGTGGGAGAGGAGATTGCATCACTCATGTTGCTTATTCTTTCATTTTTTCATTCATTTTTCTTTTCTTTTCTTTTCTTTTTTCTTTTTTGTTTTTGATGTTTATGTTTTGCATTCACGCGATAACGCCATAAATGCAAACACGACCACATTTACATACACGCGATGACACTATATATGCAAATGGATGGAATGATTCCCTAAATCTCATCTTTGGCGTCCTCCCCAATGTTTCGTGGGGCACCGGCTACTCGATTCGATTAGAAAGAAACATTCACTTATACTAACTTTCTTTTTCATTCCAACACAAATTAGCAACTCATCCACCCACTCCTAAGAGGAAAACAAAGCAAACACAATTTGGCCACTCGCAATCCAATTAAAAAAACTACACCATTCATCCCAACACATGAAATCGCTTACACCAAACTTTTCCCAAATTGTTTCAAAAAGATATCACGACGTCTAAAATAGTTCATACATGGCATATTAGCATTTGACTCCAAATTGGAAAAGAAATGAAAACGTGCCAATCAAACATCGAGAAATCGATACCAAATTGATAATCCGAAAAATTTGCATGGCATTAAGCAAGTAGGGACTAAACAAAGCTAATGGCGTAGGAACGAGGAAGCCAAAATATGATATGCAATGAATTCATGGAATGAGGCGAGACTTGGAGGAATCTCAAAAAAAAAATAGGCCAAAATCCTAACAAACGTAAAGATTCTAACACTCTCCCCCCAACTTAAAATAAACATTGTCCTCAATGTTGAAAGAGAATAGGTTTATACCCCGGCAACGGCGCCAATTGCTTGAACGCGTCTCAAGTATGTGATGCTTGAGCGCTACTCCCAAGTGTAGGAGGACGTCAAGTAATAAATTTATATCCGGTGAGACCGGGTCGGATCACGGGGACAAGTCGTTTTGCAATCACAAATTCAATTGATGTAGGAAGGGTAACGGCGGTTAACAACCAACTACACTAACGGGGTGGAAGTGTGTGAAATGTGTGTGAAACCATCTACCAAACCAACATCCTAGGGTTCGAGAATCGGAGAGGCAAATAGGCGAGGAAGCTTGTGTGGTGTGTGGGAATGAGGTTGCTAAGCATATGGGTTCAATCTGAGGATAACTCAATTGTCATTCCGGCTAAGGAAAACGCAATCGGTGGATGTGGCATTTTATCGAACACTTGGTGTGCAATGAAAGTAGGGTATGAAAAATTGAGATAATAAACAACCAAGCATACACGAATGGTACCACTAGGCAAACTCCACTCTAGGGACACCCACTAGGATCCCTAATTCAAATTATATCTCATCAATTCTACCACATAATCATTAAAACATGCAAGATTGAAAACCAAAGCCAAAGCAAACACAAATCACCATACAACCACACAAGAAGAAGATCTAGCTCATTATAACAAGAAAAGAGAGATTTTTACTTCTAAAAACATCATCCATTATCATTACAACTCACTAAATCAAAATACACAAGGTGAGGGAAAGAGTTCACCAATATCTCCAATGAAGAACAAAACCCAAACCAAATGCTCCTCCTTGCTTCTTTGTTGCTCCACCAAAACCCTAACCCTAAGATGAAGAATGAGGAAGAAGGAATGAGGGAAAAAGAGGGGAGGAAAGCCCAAGAAATAGACTCAGAATTTCGGGTCTGAAAACAGCCCAAACGGGTCGGATCCGCGCCCAAACCCGCAACTAATGCCCAAATCTGCAGAAATTTCAGCACCGTCACCCTGTCTTGCAAAAATTCTAGAAAAATCATCCGACCTCGGAATGACGCGTTCCAGGCGGCGATGGAACCGTAACAAAGTGTACTATCACTGAAAAATATCAGGAGGCCGAAATATATACTGGAATGATAGCAGATTTCTTCACAATAGGGGGCAAATCTGCAGAAATTTTCAGCACCGTCACCCTGTCTTGCGAAAATTCTAGAAAATTCATCCGACCTCAGAATAACGTGTTCCAGGCGGCGATGGAACCGTAACAAAGTGTAGAATACCAGAAAAATATCATTATGTCGGAATATATACTGCAATGATAGCAGAATTCTGCACAAGAGGGGAAAAGCAGACTTTCTAGCCCAGAAATTTTCAGCACCGTCACATTGTCTTCCAAAAAATGTAGTAAATTGCTCCGACCTCCAAAAATTCTGGAAAAATATGCGTTGGAATCGGGACTTCACGAAATTCAACTGAAAAATAATAGAAGACCAAGATGAAGATGCTAATAAGCTGTAAAAATTATGTTTTAAGCATATAAAAACGGTAAGCTCCAATATTAAGTGATATCATCAAAATGCGTGTATCGGAGCCAAAATGAATACAAATTATGCATAAAATGCCATTTAATGAGGGGCAAAATATACAATATTGAACCCTAATCATTGTACTTATTTTATACCATGTTTTCTACTCTGCACATATTAATCTTGCCTAAGAGAATACCTGATGCGGACGCCCCTAGCCGCCGCACCACATGCCGCGCGCCGCACCCGGGTCCCACTTGGTGCTTAGGCTTAGGTGATTTAGTTATCTAGGGGTATTCTAGTCTTTTCAGATTAGATTAGTAAATCCCCTCTTTTATATTTATTAGGGCTAGCCGTCATTTTATTTTCTTATGCTTATTTTGTGAAGAACAATTGTAGGCATCTTGTGTGAAGGTTTTAGGCTTTGTTCCGTGCAACAAAAGCTATGAGAGCGAGTCTCCTCTCGAAAGAGACTCATTTATCTATCGATTATTAGTTCTTCGCAATCTAAAGTTCATAAAAATCCATCTTTTTATATTTTTCCACCTTTTAAATCTGAAATTAATTGATCGATCCTCTAGATCGTATCAAATTGGTATCAGAGCGTTGAGATCCGATGGCGACAAGCACGAGATCAAAGGCGGATGGCGTGGATGAGAAGGTGCAAGGACTTCGAGAAGAGTTCAACCGAGAGATCGAGGGATTGAAGAAAACCCTATGGGAGTCCATCAAAGATCACGACCATTCACATGAGGACATCCAAATCGAGCTTCGGGCTATGAGAAGGGACACCGCGCAAACGGGACGTGATATCCAAGGGCTAAAGGAGGCGACTTCAGATCTGAAGGAGGCAACTTCAGATCTGAAATTTTTGAGGGAAGCCACGACGTCGATTCCGGAGATAAAAGTGATGCTTCAAGCCCTAACGATGGAGAGGGGTGGAGATCGTGGCAAGAAGATCCACGGGGAGGAAAATCAAGGCGAATCGACGCTCGTATCGACGAATCAAGGGCTCGCGGGGGAGATGACGGCTGCGGAAAACCCATTAGGGTTAGCCGCATCCATCGGCGGCTCAAACAGCCCCGGCCCACTTCAGAAAGAGGTCGGGAAGCTGTTTTCGGCGCAGACAGGCCTTGTTGGGCCTGCCGCAGCCTCGGCAGGCCCAACCGGGCCTGCGCCTGGCTCGGCAGACCCCCAGGGCTCTGCCGAGCCACCGGCAGGCCCTTCTGGGCCTGCCGCAGCCGCGACAGAGCCCCACTGGGCCGCAGCAGCTGCTGTAGGCCCAGTCTGGCCTGCAGCAGCCGCTGCAGGCCCAGGTTGGCCTGCTGCGGCCACTGCAGGCCCACACGGGCCTGCAGCAGCCACAACAGGCCCACCCAGAGCCGCAGCAGCCACTACAGGCCCCTGGGGGCCCGCAGCAACACAAGCAGCCCCCTGGGGGCCCGCAGCAGCGCAGACAGCCCCTGGGGGCATGACGGAGGAGGACGGGTCCGAGACACGCCGATTGGGGCCCCAGCGGCCCAATTTTGAAGACCAGAGGCTTATCCACAGGCACCGAGACCGCAGATTGATCCCAGACAGACTTTTGAGGGCTTTCCGGGGCGGGGACAAGGCCCGGGAGGCTACTTTGGGGAGCAGACGGCACATGTACAGCCACACAGAGGAGCAGGAGGACCCGTGTTGGCGAGACATCAGGAGTTCCCAGGGTACCATTACCAGCCTGAGGTGTGGGAGAGACCCGTTTGGCCTGAGGAGCTGTACGGGGTTGACGAGGGAGGACCCGTTGAGGCAGTTGGCGGAGGATTCGGTCGTGGAGGTGACCGCTGCAGAGACGTGGGACCACAGTGGGACATCAATGCAGACCGCCGACTGATGAAGCTGAAGATGCCGATTTTTGACGGCACGGATCCGGACGGGTGGATCTATCGGGCGGAGCGCTACTTCCAGGTGATGAGGTTGACGGAGGAGGAGATTTTGGGGGCCATCGAAATCTATTTCGAGGGCAAGGCACTGGCCTGGTATAGATGGAAGGTGACGCGGACCCCTTTTTGCACTTGGGAGGAGCTGTCAACACTTATACTAGACCGATTCCAGGAGACCCCAGGGGGAGATTTCTACGAGCAGTTGTCTGCTCTGAGGCAGGAAGGGACGATGAGAGACTGTGGAGAAGTTTGAGATGCTGAATAGCAGGGTGAAGGAAGTGACAGATGAGGTCATGATTGGGAACTTCATGAGGGGGTTGAAGCCCTCTATAAGAGCGGAGTTGCAGATGCAGAGCCCGAGGATATTGGAGGATGTCCTTCGTCTGGCCCACAAGGCGGAGGAGAAGCATGCAGATGAGAGACGCATTCGGGGGACTTGGGGAGCCTAGGGCCAGCGTAGTCAGACAGCACCGGTCCCACCTCTGGGGGTTACAGTAGCACCAGGGGACGCGGAAATGAAGAGAGAGGAAACCCGACCAGTGATCCCTGGTAGGCGGATGACGGAGGCTGATATGAGGGCAAGGCGTGCTGCAGGCCTCTGTTTCAGATGCGATGAGAAGTTCAGTCCCGGTCATCGATGTGCGAGCAGGCTGATGCAGATTGTGATAGTGCCAGACGAGGGGGAGTATGCAGATGAGAGGGAGCCAGTGATGACAGAAGAGAGCGAGGTTGAGCACGCGCATCTGGATGCAGCGGAGGTGTCCATGAACTCCTTGGTCGGGGTAACCACGAACCATACCATGAAGTTGTCTGGACGATTGGACGACGCGCCGGTGATGGTACTCATAGACAGTGGGGCCACCCACAACTTCATCTCTCGATATTTGGTGGATCGTCATAGGTTGCAGATGAGCACCTTGGAGACGTTTACGGTCCTCTCAGGGACAGGAAAGAGGGAGGAGAGCAGTGGGATGTGCAAGGGGCTGAGTCTGACCTTACAAGGGGTGCAGATCGTGGAGGACTTCTTGCCTCTAGAGTTGGACAATATCGATGTGATTTTGGGCGTGCAGTGGCTGAGGGGGTTGGGCGAGGTGAAGATGAATTGGAAGCAGCTTAGGATGGAATTCCAGGAGGGGGGTCGCACGGTGGTTCTGACAGGTGACACTAGCCTCTGTTTTCCCTCGGGGGCCTTCAAAGCCAGATCTCCACCTTGAGGACAAGGTGGCTCTTTTAGGGGGAGGTATTGATGCGGACGCCCCTAGCCGCCGCACCACATGCCGCGCACCGCACCCGGGTCCCACTTGGTGCTTAGGCTTAGGTGATTTAGTTATCTAGGGGTATTCTAGTCTTTTCAGATTAGATTAGTAAATCCCATCTTTTCTATTTATTAGGGCTAGCCGTCATTTTATTTTCTTATGCTTATTTTGTGAAGAACAACTGTAGGCATCTTGTGTGAAGGTTTTAGGCTTTGTTCCGTGCAACAAAAGTTAGGAGAGCGAGTCTCCTCTCGAAAGAGACTCATTTATCTATCGATTATTAGTTGTTCGCAATCTAAAGTTCATAAAAATCCCTCTTTTTATATTTTTCCACCTTTTAAATCTGAAATTAATTGATCGATCCTCTAGATCGTATCAATACCCTACTTTTTTTCAAAGTTTACATAAAGAATCTTGTACTACACTAAAAGATGATAACCATAAAATTATTCAACTATATTCAAGTTGAGATTAATTTGATGATAGTAAACAATAACCACACAGATGGTCATGCTAAATTTATGTCATTTAAATATATAGATTAAAAAGATTATAAGAGGGCTTAAAAACATATTAGGCATTGACTTAAATTATAATAAGTCTTTTAAACATTGTAAGCACCAATGTTTCTTTATACTGCATATACCCTAGTTGAAAAAAATAAGAGGGGCACTATATGCCTTTAAAATTACTATAGATTAGTCAAGAAACTAAATAAATTAACATATGACTAGTGTGTTCTATACCATGCATCATCTAATTAGACCAACATTAGTTTCCGGAACTGATAATTATATTTATAAGTCATAGACAATTGATATCCATGGGCCTCCATTTGTGCTTCTGTTCAGGCCTGCAATTGTGCCTCCATTTGTGCCATGGATGGGCTGTGCTGGATGCGGGTAGGCCTAAGCACGACATGAAAGTTACTTGAGCCTTAATTTTAAAGCTCAGGCATGACCCATGACATGTATTCTACTTATTCATGTTCCATGTTTTTCTATGTTGGCACAGGATCAACTTCCAACCCTAGATAACAATCTTTTATTCATATTTCTCTAGAAAGTACTAGGCCTATCAAAGATGTAGGCAAATGGCAAGCTGGGGCGGCTGTCCCCCTTAAGTTTTGCTAAAAATCATACATAACAAATTAAATATAATTTTAACTTCACAATTATTATTTCTTCTTAAAAACTGTATGTAATAACTACCTTTCAATGTAATAATGCATTCTCTTCATAAAACCTTGTATTCCTCCCAAAGTGGGTCCACCACTGGTAATGACCACTTAAATTTCTCCCCAAATAAATGAAATACATATGTAAAGTCCCCAAATAAATGAAATACATATGTAAAGTACAAATATAAATCAAAGATAATTATTTCCTTATCAAGATAATGCAACAAGTGAACTAATTATGTAACTAATCTTTTTAATTTCAGCCCTTTCCTTATGTTCTCCATATTTGAGAGCAGAAAAAGAAAAAGAAAAAGAAAGAGGAAAAGAGCCTAGTGTTTTGTATGAGGGACAAAAGAACAATGAGAAAAAACAAAAAAATTATGGAGACATAAGATAAACGAAAAAAAGGTTACAATTGCAAAGAAAATTCTGGTCATTAATGATTCTTATTCTTTGAAGCTTACAATAGTTTATACATAGTATCCTGAATTATATGATGTAGTGTTGAGATCTATTCTTTTAATTTATATTGATGTTAATAATAAGATCATGTAGATTTTTAAAAAAGCCAAAATATCTCATTTAGAAAAGTTATAAAGTTATGATTATTTTTATATAATTAGTTTAATCTTCATTTAAAGAAGGTTTATATTCGTGCTTCCATCGAATGAATTCTGGCCCCATATTGATTTCTCTAGGATTTATGGTTTCTAGGATTTCCTAGCTATCTAGGTCATCATTCTTATCTTTTTTAGGTTTCAAGTTTTTAGTATTACCATGTAGAATAAGGAATGAGGTTTTGGTCGGAACCAAGTATCATTTGGTTTCGGCCGTTTCGTTTTCGGTTTCAAAATAGGACGATATGAAATTGCTGTTAAAACTCAATTTCGGTCGGTTTCAGACCAATTTGGTTCGACTAGTTTTAGTTGAAACTAGACCGAATCACTTGGTTTCAATCGAAACCTCATTCCTTATGGTTTGAGTTTAAATACATGTATATAAATCTATTTATGTACCTGAATACATAAATTCTATTTAAACCATGTACATAAAAAATATTTATTAAATACATAAAAAAATTCTATTTATGGTTTGAGTTTAAATACATAAATCTATTTAAACCATGTACGTAAAAAATATTTATTAAAATTCTAAAAATTCTAAAATTTTAATGAAATTCTAATAATTATATTATAAAAATTCATTAAAATTCTAAAAAATATATTATAAATGCATTGTTATGGATATATATACGTACGTAACAAACAAAATTATTCGAAACCTAAAAGTTTACCAACAGGCAAAACCAAAACTGAAACCGAGTTCTCAAACCTTGGTCTAGAATGAGAAATTTTTCCTATTAATGTTCTAGAGGTTTTTCTTGGAGGACTTCATTGCTGACCGGCTTAAATACAATCAAGGGCCCCCTTGAAAGTGGAGGCAGTATGCTTCTCCTATTAGGTTAGGAGTCCTACAGCTACTTATAGTCAGATTGCATGAAAAGGTCCTTGAAATATTTTTTAAAAATATGCTTCTAAATATTTTTATGATTCTTATTGACTAACTTGACATACAAACTCCTTTGGGCTTGTGACGTTAATGTAAATATGGTCCCTTATGTTGCAACTGAGAGAAGTTGGCCTTAATTTGTGGATTGTTGGAAACTTGAAATTTAAGTTATTCACGTTTTCTTTGATGCCTTTCCTCTTAGACGTAGGTATTATTAATTTGACTTGCTATTTTTATATGAGTTTAGTTTATATTTAGAATGCTTATTTAAAACATAATACCTTATCTTTAGAGTGGTTACCTGATGAAGTTCTGAAATTATTTAGCAAATTGGCTGGTTTTGTTCCATTGATATTTCTGTTGGATGTTTGAAGCTGAACTGCAAGTGATATTCTTAAGTATTAGCCCCCTGTCAGTTGTGATTGGACTATTTTTGTTTGACTTGTTAGTCTTTTTGTTTTTTAGAATCTTAACTCATGTCTAATCTTGCACTTGTTTTCTAGAAGGTTGCTCTTCTAAGTTGCTAGATCAATCGCTTGTGAATGGCAACAGTATGAACTTGTCCTTGAGGCCCATTTGCCACAGGAGAGCTAAACTAGGAATCTCTAAGCGGCAACTCATAGTTCGAGCAGGTTTAAGGTACACCGAGTTGTGAAAATATTGGCTTCTAATCATTATTTAGTTGTTAGATCTCATTTCTTCTTGTCTAAGGCTTTATATCATAGATGCATTTTCTCTCATGCACTCAGCTGCACACACCCACAAACACGGCCGCCATAAGTTGGATGTTAGCTAGCCAACATATCATTGCCAGTCAAAAAGTTTATTGCTCTATCTTTTTGAAAGTTTTTCCTTTCTTGTGTACTTTCTCGTATATTTAGGATTCGGTTTCATTTTACATGGTTAATACTACTTTTGCCAATTCTTTTTTGTAGCAGACAATTGTGATTCTCCTATATCCTCATGTTTATCAATCTTTAAGTGAGGGCAGTTTTTTTGGTGGAATAATGGAGGGGGGCAGTTTTAACATATATTATTGTTCCCTAATTCCATGAGCTTGAAGTACATGTGCCATTGCAGATGATTCTACTTATCCATGTTAATCTTTCATCTCTAAGTAACGTGTTGTTCTGGTTCCATGAGTTTGAAGTAGATACACCATATGTTGGTTCTGCGATGTCCACTGGCCTTGTTTCCTGCCCCTCATTGTCCATAATCGCCTTGGTATGAACTGTACAAACAACAAATGGAAATATAAAACATCTCCATATGTAAGGCATGCTTGTGAAATTTTTGTTCGCATTTTCCTACGAACCTTCTGGGGCCTAGTTTGAGGTCTCGCCCGATACCTCGGTATCAGGGGTTTCTTATCGGTGTCGGCCTACACGGAGATGAAACAACGGCTTAGGTTTCAGTTTCGACCGGAACGCTGCCGTTTCGGCCGGTTCCGTCCGAAACCGGTCGGAACGACGCTGTTCCGTCTAAAACCGAAGGTGAAATTGAAAAAAAAAAACAAAAACGAAGAAGAAGACCAAGAAAAATATGTGGAAGAGGAAATAAAAAAAAGAAGACCACCAAGAAAAAGATGAGGAAGAGGAAATAAAAAAAGAAGACCAAGAAAAAGAGGAGAGAGAGAGAGAGAACATACCTGCTGGTGGCGGCTTCGTCGTCGTCGTCGTCGGATGTATCTTTTACAGCGCTGCCTGTAAAAGAGAAGACGAGGGATGGAGAAGAGAAGAGGAGAAGATGGATGGAGAAGATGAGAGATACGTGTGGGTCTAGTGGTGCTACTCACATTACACATTTTCCTTAACATATTGCATTTATTTACAAGTTCCCCATTGAAATGGCAAGCTTGTAAATAAATGAAATATGTGTAGCAAAATGTGCAATGTGAATAGCTGCACTCAGATATGAGGGGTTGCTATGCGTACAGACCATTTTACTTGGTTTACACTTACGATACTTTTTGGGGAGGGGGAATTGCTATGCGTACAGACCATTTTGCTCGGTTTACATACAATTTATTTACAAGTTTGCCATTTGTTCTTTGCATGTAATATATTTAACAAAATATATTTAGCAAAAAATTGTACTATATTTTTATCTATTTCGCTAAATGTGTAACTTGTAAAAAATATTTGATACTTTAGTATTTTGTAGTATTTGATAGGTATTTAAGTATTTGAAACTACTGATCGGACGGAACGAAACTTCCGAAACGGCTGAAACGGATGATACCGATATCGAAACCCAAATTTTTGGAAGACCGAGACCGAGACCTAAAACCTTGTTTGGGCACATATTTCTTTTGTTAATAACCTCATTTCCTGGGATATGCTTGAATGTTGATGGGATGATATGACTTTTCTATTGAGATGATGGATGCATGCTTGAACAGTGACTAAATAAACTTCATTATGTATCCACATTGCATTTGAAAAATGTTTGTATATTTGATGTGTTATTTGCTTATCATCACTTGGCCATAACATGAAATTATGAGAGTCATGGAATACGAAATCCATTTCAGGACATACTAGACTAGATATAGGAGATTGTTATTACAATGTAAGTGCATCTATCAATTAAATTGTGAATATGGTTTATTTTTTTTGGGATTTTTGAGTATTTGTGTTTTTTGGGGGGCAAACCTCTCTCTATGACCAACCACTCTTTGCCTATTGTTTATTATTTATAGAGCTGTACTCTCTGCGACCAACCACTCTTTACATGTTGCATATTATTTATAGAGCTGCCAGGATTAGGGGTTAAAGAGAGTCAGATCTCTCTTACCCACATATATTCATACATATAGTTCATGCTATCTATATTACATTTTATGACTGTTTTTGAATTCTAGGGCTGACTAGGACAAAAGGGTAGATAGAAAAACAGCTAAGATTTAATCTTGATGAATGTAGGGTTGAGATGCGATTTTGTGGAAAGTTTTGGAGGGAAAAATATTTCTGGGAAAATGAAAGTTTCTAGGGAATGAAAGTTTCTGTGGAATAGCAGAGTGCACGCAATTAATGCATTTGGGAAAAAAACTTTAACGTGCACTTAATGTGGCAGATCAAATGATCTCTCCCTCAACGCTGGGCCCATCGTCTCTTTGACGCATGTGACAACAAGATGAGAATAATTTTTCGCGCCTAAGGCGCCCGTGCCATTTTTTACGCTAATTTGTTGCTCCGTGTCGAAGGCGCCTGTGTCGAATTTGTTATGTCGAATTTTATGCTAAATTTTTTACGCTAATTTGTTGTTCTGTGTCGAAGGCGCCTGTGCCAAATTTGTTGTTCCGCGTCGAAGGCGCCTGTGCCAAATTTGTTGTTCCGCGTCGAAGGCGCCTGTGCCAAATTTGTTGTTCCGCGTCGAAGGCGCCCGTTTTACTAAATATTTTTACGCTAATTTGTTGTTCCGCGCAATTTTGGCCGTGGAAATAATTTTTTGGGGAACAAGAATTTTGCGGGGGAAAATCTTAAATGAATCGTGTCCGCGGGCATGTGTTATGACTAGTATATATATATGAGAGGAATATGGGGGTCAGCTACACAAGGAGGAAAATTTCCTCCTTGTATGGCTCGGCCCCCCATGTAGTTTTTTTTGGAATTTTTTATAACTATCATTTATAACTATCATCTACACCCCATGGATGATCACCACACAAAATCAAGTGATTCCAACACTTTATTCAAGTTGATCCATCCATTGCAAAAATCAACGGCAAATTAACATATAACTTTTTTGCGATGGATGGATGAATAGTCAAAAAGTGTTGGAATCACTTGAAAATTGGTGTGGTGATACACCATGGGGTGTAGATGTTGAACCGCCCCACGATCTTGTTATTTGCTTTTGCTTCAAACCTTCGCTTTCGTTGGAGAAGGTGAGCATCAACATGTAGAAATTTGGAGTAGGAGGAAATACCGAGCTTAAACTTGCAAGTGGACCAGACATGATCACTATACTCACAACAGAAAAAGAGATGACGAGCCGTTTCCTGGTGAGCATCACAAAAGACGCAAGTGGATGAGGTCAAGATGCCCATACGAGCCAAAAGATGCGAAGTGGGGAGCTTGTCGCCGAGGGCACGGAGAAGGGTGATCACATACTTAGGGGTATACCCGGGAAACCAAACCAGAGAGCAAAGACGATAATGAGTGGCAGGAGCATGAACAGAATCCCAAGCCGAGCGGAGGGTGTACCCGGAATTAGAGTTCCATTCCTAAAAATTAATAGCTTCATCCAAGGAGACCGAGACAAAATGAGACGAAAATGGCAAAAGGATGTGAGGGAGATCACAGCTGCTGTCATTCCAATAAGCCGAAACCTGCTGATACAACTGAGAGGGAGGAGGGGAGCAAAGCCGCGCGATAGGACCGCATGTGAGCCAATGGTCAAACCAGAAGGAGGTGGTATGTCCATTGCCAACCTGGCGATGCAGACACACGGAGGCCACATCGCGTCCACGAGGAATGTGCTTCCAAGATCCAGAATTCATCAGGCTAAGATGACAGAGGAAGAGAGGGGTATGCCGCAAGACGTCCACATGAAGACAGCCCAAGTAGAGGAAGAGTGAATGAGACGACATAAGAGTTTAATGCTCGCCTCCATGTCCACATCACAGAGGTTACAAAGACCAATCCCCCTTCGCCCTTAGGCTTACACATATCTCGCCACTTCCAAAGATGAAGTTTGGACCCCCCAGTTGAAATCCCTGCACATACGGTCAATTTCTGCCATAACGGAAGCTGGAATGCGAAAAGATTGGATTCAATGGGAGACCATACCATGGATAACAGTACGAACAACCTCAATCCGGCCAGCAATGGAGAGGAGTCTAGATGACCAACCAGTGAGCCTAGCCTTACATTTGTCCAAAAGACCAGGGTACATCTTGGCCGAGGGGTATGTAGGCGAGAGAGGGAGACCCAGATATCTAGCGGGGGATGTCAATGGGAATGTCTAGGATACCAGCCAACTCGTCCTTCAAAATGCACCCCTTACTAAGTAAGATTCTACTTTTATAAGGGATGATGTAGCTGTGCACGTGCACAAAGACCACATCTTCCCCAATTTTTTAATTTTTTTTATAGGATCGATGTACACATTCTAAAACCTCAAAAACCAAAATATGGGTGAACCATAGAGACATTTGACCCTCAATCCATCCATTGTAAAAATTTCTACTTTTTAACAACTTTTGAGACCGTTGAAGTTGTAAGGATTAGATAGAGAATCAAATAGCATTGGATTCACTTGATTTTTGGTGTGTTGATCATCCATGAGGGGTGTAACAATCATATGAATTTTTTTCAAAAAAAGTGGGGAAAATGGGGAAACTGTGCGCGTGCACAGCTACATTTTTCCCATATATATGAGGAATATAGATGTGCACATGAAAAATTCATGTACTGTCAGCGATATGTGGGCTAAAAAGATTTTCTTTGCATTGTGTTCTACAACTAGTTACATCCACACCAATTTTCAAGTGAATCCAACAGTTTTTGACCCTCCATCCATCTATTTCAAAAATATTGCTAAAAACCGGATCTGTCATCGCAATCTTTTCTAAATGGATTGATGGGGGTCAAAAAGTGTTGGATTCACTTGAACTTTTGGTGTGGTGATAGCCAACAATTTGTAGAACACGCTGTAAAAAAATTAAAAAATGTTTTTATACCCCCAAATTGCTGTCAGCACAGGAAAACCGAACCTATGCTGACAGCATATGCCCATATTCTTATATATATATATATGAGAAATATGTATGTGTGCTGACAGCACATGAAATTTTCATGTGTTGTCAACATTTTGGGGCCTAAACATATATATTTTAATTATTTTGCAATGTGTTCTACAACGTCATGGATGGAGGCTCAAAAAGTGTTGGATTCACTTGAAAATTGGTGGGGAGGTAGCCAACAAGTTGTAGAACACATTGAAAAAAATAAAAAAAATAGTTTTTTGGGCCCCAAAATGCTGACAGTTGTTAGCGCGCGCACACACACACACACACACATGATGTAGGACGGAAGCGGTTACTAGCCACCCCGGAAGAAACTTATATCTGACAGCTGTTACCCTTGGCTTTGATCTTGCGCCACCCCTTTGCAATGCATTGTCTGTTTTTTAGTTACTAGCCACCAGTGGCGCTTTAGTTTTCATAAAATAAAATAAACTAAATACTGCATTGTGTATGTATGTTCATATATATGCTCTCCCTGGCTCACACACACACACCCATAGGTCTAACTTCCTGCTTTTGTTCAATTACAGCGGAAATGTTGGAAGGCCAAGTGATGCTAGTGTCTTTGTTGGAGGCTTTCTACTGGGAGGAATAATAGTGGGAGCACTTGGTTGGGTCTATGCACCTAAGGTGAACCCCCCCCCCCCCCCCACCACCCCCACAAAAAAAAAAGAAAAAGAAAAAGAAAAAAGAAAAAAGAAAAAAAAAACACCAACCGACACACACACACACACACACACACACACACACACACACACACACCCCCCCCCCCCAACCCACCCCACCCACTCCCCCCCCCCAACCCCCAACAAAAAAAAACCGGTGCTATTCGTCTTTAACTACTTTTCACCTTGATGTTCCTTTATGTTAAGAAGTCGTGCCTCAGAATAGTCTGCTCAGTTTCCATCTAAAAATGACTGGTATAACGAAACCTTCTACTGTTAACTTTTCTGGCTAACATAATGCTTTATATAATCCCAGATCAGCAAAGCTTTCTCTGGGGCTGACAAAAAAGATCTGATGAGAAAGTTGCCAAGGTTCATATATGACGAGGACAAGGCTTTGGAGGTAAAGCTTATTTCTTCTATAGCGTGTTTAAATCAATCTGTGACAGTTATTTTATGTTACCGATGCAAGTCTTAGCTACTTGTTTGCATTCCAATTAGTATGTTCTTGATTGCATCAAACATGCTTAGCTATGCTTTCTTATATGCTGTATACTTTGGCCACATGGTTGTTTCCTCTTTGTGGAGACATTATCAGATGATGTCCAAGTATCAGCAAATTAGAGTCATAAGTCTGTTGCCTCCATTATATATTAATGGTTATATGATAATTCACAGTCACATCCTTTCTTAGCCTACCCTACGTTTTTATGTAATAACTGAAATTTGGATGGTTCTTCAGTCTCATCCTGGTTGCATTAATGCAAAATGACCAGAGAAGGTAAGCCCGTAACTAGCCTTCAAGAATTTGTGGCAAGGTCATCTCTTGATCATAGTCTTTGAGTATGAATTTGGCACCTACTCCTAATAAGGCTTAAGGACAACATGATATAGGGTTAAATAAGGTTGGGCCAATATTCCATTAGGGGGATTCTCCTTTTGGTCTAAATTAGGTTTCAAGCCAATTAACTACTCCACCTCAGTGAACATCTCTTGATTTGCACCTTTGCTGGATTCCTAACAAGTAATATGAGCGGTTATAGTTCTTTGGTCTTCAAATTGATTTGGTGAGTAATGAGGAACTTGTTTTGATTTCCCCTTGATGACGTGGTGTGAAAAATGTTGAAGAGATCGGTCTCCTATAGATGGTTGATTGCCTGCCATATTATCTGAAAAGGAGGTAACATGATGAATATGGTGCACTGTTCTGACCCAGTTTACGGTTCCACATTCAATCCTGCTGACCTGTGCAGGAAGCGAAAGAGACTTATAAACTTACTGACCCACGATCTATCTTGTTATCATGTGAAGAAGATTGCTTAGGCTCTAGGAAATATGGGCCGATGTGTAGTTTATTGGAATATGAGTCGCACACTAGAGTGAATTGCGGAGTTACTTGTTAGAAAAGGGAAACTGGCGTGCAGGACAAAGAGGTGATTGAATATGTGCTTAAATGAGATCCATTCCAAGATTTCTATTAGGGTTCCCCCTTCTGGTGAAATTGGTGTGCATGCCCATTAGTCAATCGATCTCGGTGGACATCTCTTGATTTGTGCATTTCCTTAATTCCTGCATAACATTCTCATAAATTTTCATTAACGCGTTGCAATGAGAAACAACTCAACTTCAGACTTACCCATTAAGTCTGGAAAAGTGTAAGCTTACACAATTTCTTTTATTTTTTATACTTTGTAGTAGAACGAAGATTAAATTTTTCAAAGAATAGCACAGTAGTTAAAATTAGACTTACACAATGCAAATAAAATTTTCAAGTATAATAGAACAATTGGATAAATTTTTTTATCTTTAATGTAAAGCTATCCTATTTACCGAAAATTTAGATAATAAGCGACATGTTAAAAGAACTACTACCCATCCCTTAAAAAACAGAGATAAGCTCAAAGCTTAACCATGCACTAGCATTTGCTAACAGTATATATACCAATACTGAATATGCCCAAGAACACCTTTTCTTTTTTTGAGAATTTCATATAATCTTGCATTACTAGTCTATTACCTGGTGCTTTCGAAACCGCTGTCACTCCAAGAATCTGTGTTTGCTTCCATTCTCTTTATGAAATTGATCGTTGGCCAAAAAAAAATAATTCCAATATCAATTGAATAACTAATGGCTATTATTGTACTGGGCAAATCAATTTCAATTATGATAGTCCCAAGCAGTATCTTTTGATAGAAGAGGCTGCCAATCAAACACCATGCATTTCCACGAGCTTTCTTTTCTGCAATCGTGTCATTGTCATCCTTATGTTTCGTGATTTTTTTTTTGTTTTTGTGTGTTTTGTGTTCTAATGAGATGGAACCTAACATGCAATGGGGATTACAGAAGACGAGAAAGACACTGGAGAAGAAGATTGCACAGCTAAATTCGGCCATTGATGGCATTTCTTCAGAGCTTCGGGCCGACGATGGCCCGAATGGAGCCGCGACACCCAATGAAATGGAGGCTACAATTTAGACTTTTTTTTTAAATAAACCATACTAAAAAATGCTACTATATTGATGCTATGATTTGTTATGCCAAATTTGAGTTTACATCCAGTGGGAACTGGATTAAACAATTGGTCATGTCGTATTTCCATCTCTACAAATCCTTCATTAATTTTTTCACATCCGCGTTTCTAAGTTGTGATGCCGAACCAAGAGAGACAGACCACTGTGAGGGCCCGTCTTCTTGATACTCTTGATTCGGTTGAGAAAAAGACGAGATCCCTACCTTGGGGAGTCCCAATTAAATGTGACACCAGAAAGATCGGTCAGCAATTAAACTAGGATATGGTCCATCTTGTCAGCTCGCTTGGTTCCGTGGAGCTCTTGATCTGTGCGTCTTGTACACAATCCATGCATGCGTGGCCATAGCGTTCTTGATTTTTTTCTAAAGAAACTTTTAAAGCATGTGGGCACACATGATGGTTGCTTATTTTGAAGCAGAGCTTGGTCCCTCCTTCTCTTCTTTAAGATTTCCAGTGGGGTCATACATGCGTTTTGATTGTTTGAATTAGTACCCTAGGTGAGGCTAATTTTGCAAATTAGTTTGTTGGGTTCTAATATGTATGAGAGTGTCTTTGGTAATATGTAAGGCTGTGCTAAAAATTTGTTATGTTATAATATGTAAGATAAGGTCTTACCAATATAGAGAGTCATGCTAATATTAGATATGTCATTCATTATAATTTGTTTAACATTGTTTCTATGGTATTTCAACAATGACGAACGAATGCATTTTCGTTACTTGTTATTACCATGAAAAACTAATCGTTGGTACGAATAACGTGCTATCATATGATTGAGATATCATTAAATTTCTAATGATGAGAAGGTTATGCATGTACAATGGATAATGAATAAGATATACCAATCTACCAAAATGGATCTGCAAGAATATTGTCTCAATTTAGCATGTGATTGGCATATAACAGATAAATCAACAATAAGTGTGATATAAGGACCATGTTAAACTCGGGTGGTATTCAATGATCAAAATTGAATAATATGTGGAGATGTATCCCGTGATCAACACTTAAGTCTCTAAAATTTTGTGGCAGATTACCTGCGACGATTTGTATTAGTTTTCTTAGATGATATATTGGTGTACAGTTGTACCTTGGAGGAGCACTTGGACCACATACAGGTCGTGTTCCAGGAGCTACAGTATCATCAGCTGTTCGCGAACAGGAAGACGTGCTTATTTGGACAGCCACAGGTGGAGTATCTGGGGCATGTGGTATCTGCAGGTGGGGTGGCAGTGGACAGGTCGAAGATTGCGGCAATTCTAAATTGGCCACGCCCCACCACTCTCAGGGGGCTGCAGGAATTCCTGGGCTTGATAAGATACTACCGCAGATTTGTACAGGGATATGGGACGATCGCTTGGCCACTCACCGAGATACTCAAGAAGGACCAGTTCATTTGGGGGGAGGAGGCGATGACTGCGTTTAAGGCCTTGAAGAAGGCCATGACCACAGTGCCCGTACTGGCATTGCCATATTTCTCCATAACTTTCGTGGTGGAGGCGGACACGTCGGGGCGTGGGTTGGGGGCGGTATTGATGCAGGATCAACGGCCGCTAGCCTATTTCAGTCAGGTGTTGACCGCTAGAGCCAGACTGCGGTCCGTCTACGGGAGAGAGTTGATGGCCATTGTCCTGTCTATACAGAAGTGGAGACCGTATTTGTTGGGAAGGAGTTTCCTGGTGCGCACGGATCAGATGAGTCTCAAATACCTTTTAGAGCAGTGCATGGTAGCAGAGGAGCATCAGAAGTGGCTGCAGAAGCTGATGGGTACAAGTTTGAGATTGAGTATTGCCCGGGACTAGAGAACAAGGCAGCTGACGCTCTTTCACGGCGAGAGGAGGAGGTAGAGTTGGTGGCACTGGTGGGTTTAGTACTACAGGACTGGGAGCCACTGCAGCAGGAGGATGAGTAGGACCATGACCTGGCAGGCATACGGGCGGCACTATTGTATGGTTCTACAGAGTACCCAGGGTATAGTATCCAGGATGGACGGTTGCTACATTGGGGGAGATTGGTTCTGCCGATGACGTCTACATATATTCCGACAATACTCCAGGAGTTTCACAGCAGCGTTGTAGGAGGACATTCTGGGGTCATCAAGACTTACCAGAAACTGGCGAGGGAGGTCTCTTGGAAGGGAATGAAGAAGGATGTAGTGCAGATGGTTACAGGGTGTGACGTTTGTCAGCATCACAAATACCAGGCAATGGCTCCAGGGGATTACTGCAGCCGATGTCCTTGCCCGATCGTGTGTGGAAGGACCTTTTCATGGATTTCATTGATGGACTGCCGAAGTCAGGAGGATATACCGTCATATTTGTTGTGGTCGACCGCCTCAGCAAGTATGTGCACTTTGTACCACTTCGGCATCCGTATAGCATAGTGTCGGTGGCGGAGGTATTTGTGAGAGAGGTCATTCGCTTGAATGGACCCCCAAAGTTCATTGTTTCTAATAGGGATAATGTGTTCCTGAGTAGATTTTAGCAGGAGCTTTTCAGGCTGCAGGGTACAGTGGTGAGATGGAGCACAGCCTACCACCCGCAGACAGATGGCCAGACTGAGGTCGTCAACAGGAGTGTTGAGACATATCTGCGGTGCTTTATTTCAGAGAATCCCAAGGAGTGGGCCCATTGGCTGGCATGGACGGAGTACTGGTACAATACATCTTATCACATTACAGCCCAGACGACACCTTTCAGGATTCTGTATGGATGTGATCCTCCATATTTACTGCACTATGGACAAGAGACGGCACTAGTATCCAATGTGGAGTAGTACTTGGCAGAGAGGGATCAGATTTTGGGGGAGCTGAAGCTCCATCTGGCTAGAGCCCAACAAATTATGAAGACGAGGGCAGACCTTCACCGCAGAGATGTGCAATTTGCAGTTGGAGATATGTCGTACATGATGCTGAAACTCTACAGGCAGAGATCCTTGACCAGCAGGAGGAATGGGAAGTTAGCGCCGCGATATTTTGGGCCTTTCGAGGTCGAGGCCAGGGTGGGACCATTGGCTTACATGTTGAGCTACCCCCAGAATCGGTTATTCATCAGGTATTCCATGTGTCGCAGCTTTGCCAGGTTATCGGAGACCACGCCTCTTCGCCCACTCTTCCGAAGACATTGACAGATGATATGGAGGTGAGGTTGGAGCACGAGGAGCTGAAGGGTGTTCGTAGCGAAAGCACTAGCGAGCGGGAGGTTCTCTTGCACTGGAAGGGTTTACCTGAGCATGAGAGTACGTGGGAGTCCTTGGACGTGATGACGCAACAATTTCCAGACTTCCACCTTGAGGACAAGGTGGCTCTTCGGGGGGGTGGGGGAGGAGTAGTGGTGGGCTCCGCACTTACCAAAGGAGGCATACCCGGACCCGCGACCAACAGCCGCGCGCGCAAGGGAGGCCGCCGCAACCCTAGGGATGTTTTCGACCCTCTCCCTTTATTTATAATTTAATGGCAAACTTGTAATTGATTAGAGGAGGGGTTTTATTCTTAAGCTAGGGCTAGCCGTCATTATGTTTTTTCATGCTTGATCATTGAATTGTTTGAGAGAGATCTTAGAAAGAGTGTGGACGTACTCTCTTTTGGCGTCTTGGGAAGGTGGTTGCACCATTAATTGTAGCCAGGTTATCATTTTTATTCCTCTTTTTATCTTATTCAATTTCATATTTGCTTGAGTTCTATTAGTATCTTGGGATATTCTGTTATTGCAATGGTAATTATCTCTTTATTCGCTCAAGGGAAAAGAAAAAGGAAATCAACATCATTGAATTTTTTTGCAAAGAGACAAACAAAGGAGCACTTTAAAACTCCCATGCTGTCAATCATTGTTCCAAGTGAACAGAGCCCTACATTAAGTTTCCGTCCTCTGTGTTCAAGAAAACAGCAACTCGCGGTTGCAACAACGCCTCCCATGTGGTTGTTGTTCACTGGCCGAAGAGAAAATTTAATGAGAGGCTCTAAAGTTTTAACTTCATTTCTCACGAACAGTAATTATTGTTAGATTTTACCATTTCAACAGGAAAACATGAGAGCTTCGGGTCAAATTTGGATGCGGGAATCAAACACGATTGTCGAAACGTAGGGTCGATCGATCGACATCATTAAATCGTCTCCCCCATCCAATTTGATTTCGCCATCACCAGTACATAGTTTGATCACGACACTCCTTTGCGAGACAATTACCCATTTATATAATTTCTCCCAAGTAATTTATTCGGTGGTTGCGCTTCTTTCTCTATGCTCACAAGAATCGAGCCCATCAGGAATTGACCCAGGGAGAAGCAGAGGATGGGGTTCTTGAATCTGCTGGTGGTCGCGCTGATGCCCGTGCTTCAGTTCCTGCTCGTCGGCCTCGTCGGAGCCTTCCTCGCCACCGGATACAGCAGCGTCCTCACCGCCGACGCACGGAAAGAGATCAACAAGGTCACTGCCATATTTGAACACGCACTGATCAGTACTGCACCAATCTCTGATCCACAACCACGCTCTTCATGGTTTCATGCAGATCGTGTTCTACGTGTTCAGCCCGTGCCTCATATTCACGAGCCTGGCGAAGACCGTCACCTTCCACGATCTCGTTTCTTGGTGGTTCATGCCGGTCAACATCGGCGTCACGTTCTTGATGGGCTCGATTCTCGGGTGGGCAGTGGTCAAGATCCTGCGGCCCGAACGACACATCGAGGGGCTCATCATTGCGAGCTCCTCTGCAGGTTCATCCCCAGTAATCCCTGCTAGCTGCACAATATATACTTTGGTCTTGCTAATTATTCCTGCTGATAATTGCAGGGAACTTGGGCAACCTGATGCTGATAATTATACCTGCAATCTGCAGAGAAGAGGAGAGCCCTTTCGGGGATCCCAGCACCTGCAACTCCCGCGCCCTATCCTACGCTTCGTTATCCATGGCGGTATGATTCAAATTTAGCCTGAACGAATTATCTGCCTCATAAACTCTTTAAAGTGATGCATAATTTTGTTTATGGCAGCTTGGGGGCTTCTACATATGGACGCATACTTACAGTCTGATGAAAAGAACCGTCGTCGTCGATCATGGCGAGCCGCCGCCGAAACTGGCGAATATGGAGGATGAAGAAGACGGCTTCCCTTGTTCGTCGACGATTACCATAGTCGACGAAACACAACTGCGTCAGACTGTAAGGGGCCGTTTAACAATTATCCGTACTTGTTGTACTTTCCACCTTTTTGTGTCTTGTCCTGATATACATGAATCTCTGCAAACAATTATCCGGAATTGGTTGCCATGTGTGCAGACGGTGCCGCTGTTGTCGAGCGGGGATCATGGTGGCGACAAGGGGATGGGCTGTTTCGGCAGAATGAAAGGAACGATTCATCAGATCTTGGAGGAGCTCCTGGCACCCTCAACTATAGGCGCCGTATGTAAATTTTATTGGGATTGGATGCTGAATATCTTGATGTAACAAATTGGATGCATTTTTTCTCTCTCTCCAGATGATCGGCTTCTTTGTTGGTGTGATACCATGGCTGAAGTCGCTCATCGTCGGACCGACTGCTCCTCTCAGAGTGATCCAAGATTCAGTTGCATTGTTGGGGTGTGTTTCATGATTCTAAATATAAACATATCTTTGTTTTTCACTAACACTCTTCGTCGTTGATCCAGGGACGGCTCGGTTCCATGCGTTACTCTTATCCTGGGGGGGAACCTAACCAAAGGTAAACGAACAGTGAAGTGAATTTTCACGTATTTCATCATGCAAGCTTGATGTCGGATAAATACGTGTACAGGTCTCCGTAAGTCAACCGTAAGGATCTCGGTGGTATTGGGAGTGATCCTGGCGCGATACGCGCTCCTTCCGGCCGCGGGGATCGGGGTGGTGAAAGCGGCGGCCGCCCTCGGATTCTTGCCGGAGGATCCACTATTCCAGTATGCGCTGCTGATTCAGTTCGCGCTCCCGCCCGCCATGGCGATTGGTACGTATGTTCGGCGTAGTTTCGTATACGTATTCTTGGTCTATGTTGGGGGCATAGAATGAAAATTGTGTGATATTGGAAATGCAGGGACTATGGCTCAACTGTTTGGTGCTGGTCAGGAAGAATGCTCCGTAGTGTTCCTATGGACATACCTGGCCGCAGCACCTGCGCTTACGATTTGGTCGACTATATTCATGTATATATTGTCCTAGCTTGAGTATGTCGTATTCGTGGAAAAATACGTTTTCCGTCGAAAAATTTTCGACCGTCTTAAGGGGATGTATGTATTCTTCTCACTTCATTGGCATTTGTTATGATTCTGTGGATAACAGATAGACATTAGAGTTGGGGGTGATTAGTGTCCAACGAAATATTTAAAAATTCCATCTAGTAAGTCTACCTAAGTTTACAATTGAAGCTGCTCAAGTTAAACTTAATCAATATATATTATCTCGAGTAGTAGAGTATGCATCGGAAATGAGTACAAGAGACAATAATGATCACAACACAGAGAATGAAGACACGTGCAAACACAGAAGTTTTATACCGATTCACCCAAGCCACGGGTTATGTCCAGTTCCAAGTCCCACTTGGATTTTCACTAATCTCAACCAAGATTACAACACCTCTTCCCAAGAAGAATTTACAACCAATCTCTTCACATGCAGATTCCCCAAAATACCTCTCCAACGGCTCAATTCGACACAATCGCGTAAATTACACATCAGGTCAAATATGACAGTTGGGCCTTTAGTAGTCAACTACTGTTCTGGGAGTAGTCGACTACTGGCTGCGGTAGTCGACTACTCTGCATGTCCAGTAAGTCTTTCTAACCTCTGTTGCTCTGGTAGTTGAATCCTTAATACAAAGTAGTCAACTCCTGACACTGATACATATGATACGAGATATAAAACTTAGGAAAACATTTTTAAACAATTTTAAAAACAATTTTAAGGTGTTCATATGTGTGTGTGAGCTTCTAGCAAGGCTTTAACAAGCCAAGACAAAGAAAAGAGAAATAAATCAAATAAGTTATTACAATGAAAACCGTTTGTTACATTCTTGACTCCTCAAGCTCTTTGTCTTGCTCCAAGCCTCCAATTGATCCAAGGCGTTATTGAGCCCATCGCTAATCCATTGGGTGCTTCTTTGATTTGTCTTGAGAGCTTGATGAGTGATGAGCTCAACACTGTTATCTATGTATATCTCGACGATGTTAATAGAGTCAATTCGATCATCATGCTCATCACTCATCAAACTCAACTCTTTTATTTTATATTAGAATAATCAATAATTACAACATGCATCAATAGATATATCTATGTATATCTAACAAAATGGGTTGGTCCAACTCAATTTCATCTTGTGTTGCAGTGGGCTGGGCCAAGCGTTTGTAACTTTAGAATGATTTGATCCTATGTTTTCAGCTCAATTTAAAGTAGAGTTTGGGCCTAAGCCAGTTGGGTGATGGCCCAAATTAGGTATACGATGTTACATCTTTAAACCACCAAATATTTGATGGCCCAATTCTCCAATTTTTGCAAATACAAATTATTCTTATTTTTTCCCACAAAAGACAAACAGCCCAATCCGATACGCATAATGAGTGTAATATTGGCAATGAAAGTAGAAGATACTAAGGTAACGATAGTAATAATAATGACAATAATGTGTATCATACGATATTAAACCTGAGAGGCATAGTGTATTTCGAGACTTCGATGATGTGCTTCCTGAAGATATTTTAGGGTTATCACCAGATTGAGCTCTTGATTCACAATTGATCTAATGCCAAACATTTAACCTATTTCTAAGACCACTTATCGCATGGCTCGAATAGAACTAGAAAAACGCGATGCTCAATTGGATGACTTATTGCAGAAAGGATGGATACATCCTAGCGTATCCTCTTGGGGGTGTGTCGGTATTATTGTTTAATAAGAAAGATGAGTCAAGGAGGATGTGCATGGATTATCGAGAATTGAACAAGGTGGCTGTGAAGAACAAGTACTCGTTATAGCACATCGATGACATCTTCGATCAACTTGGCAGGTAGCAAGTCTTCTCTAAGTTGGACCTCCAAAGTGGATATCATCATGTGAAGGTCAAAAGAGAAGACATTTATAAGATGGCTTTTCGGACTAAATATAGACACTACGAAATCTTGGTTATGTCATTTGGTGTGACTAATGCACTAGTGATATTTATGAATCTCATGAACCAAGTTTTTTATGACTTCTTTGTTAAATTTGTAGTGATCTTTATTGAAGACATACTGGTGTATTCGAAAAGTGAAGAGGATCATGCCAAGCATCTATAGATTGTATGTTGTGTCTGAGAGGGCACTTTCCGCCATCATCAGTTATATGCCAAGTTTAGTAATAATGAATTTTGGCAGGATCGAGTAGCCTTTCTTGGGCATGTTGTGCCTGAGAGGGTATTTTTGTAGATCCTGACAATGCCACATCCGTTAGAAATTGGCCAAACCTCTATCAGTTTAGACATATGAAGTTTCTTCGAATTGGCTGACTACTACCGCCGATTCATCAAAGATTTCTCTAAGATTACAAAACCCATGTCACACCTGACAAGAAAGGATGTTAAGTTTGTCTGGTCTGAAGCTTGTGAGAAAGCTTTTGGAGAATTGAAGACGATGCTAACAATTGCACCAGTTCTAATTATAATAGATAAACTTGGGGGGGTTGAAGTATACTGTAATGCATGTGGCAAGGGTCTTGGATGTGTACTACACCAACATGGTCATGTATTGGCTTATGATTCCCAACAATTGAAGACTCATGAGAAGAATTATCACACACATGATCCGGAGTTAGCTACAGTTATTTTTACTGTGAAAATTTGGAGACATTTTCTATTGGGTGAGCAAGTGATGATTTTCACCAATCACAAAAGCTTGAAATATATATTCCCTCAAAAACAGCTTAATATGAGGCAACGCATATGGTTGGAGCTCATGGCAGATTATGATATTGACTTACGATATCATCATGGGAAGGTTAATGTCGTTTCAGAAAACTTGAGTCGCTTTCAGATGTGATGATTCTCATTACCCAGCGGAAGCTTCGGCAGACAGTGCAAGAGATGGAGGTCAAAGTTCTATCGTCTGGGATTATCACGTCACCGATGAACTTACAAATCCAGTCAACTCTTGTAGATCGGGTCAATGCTGCTTAGGCTAAAGATGCAAAGTTACAAAATATCAAGGAGCATGTAGAAGCATGTCTCCGATCGGATTTCCTTATCAATGCATATGGATCCTTGAGGTACGGCAGTAGAATTTGTTTGCCTTCAAGTGAGATCAGAGTAGATCTGCTAAAGCTAAGCAGCACACAGCTCTCCTTACTCCATCCATCCGGGTGGCACTAAGATGTATAAGGACATTCGTTAGAATTTTTGGTGGCATTGTATGAAGAGGACTGTAGTCTGGAGCATAGTCAAATGCCTAATATGTTAGCAGATGAAGGCTGAACACCAGCGCATTGCATCATTGCTTCAACCTCTGCCTATTCCAGAATGGAAGTGACAACACATTACCATGGATTTCATGACTAGACTAACTCTGGGTTCAAAGCAAACTAATGACTTTTGGGTGATCATTGATCGATTAAAAAGTCGACGTATTTCATATTGTTCCAAGTAGGACAGCCTACTGAAATTACTTGTGAAGAAGTATATGGAGGTAATGATCTATTTCTGTACCTTTTGTAACTTCTTCCTAGAATGCGTTGGGTTGTGAACGATATATGTTCAGGAGATCATCAGATTACATAGAGTTCCGATGAGTATTGTCTCTGACTGAGACACTAGATTCACCGTCCATTTCTCGAAGAATCTTTAGGCAAATTTGGGTATCAGTCATAGCTTAAGTACTGCATACCCCCCGCAGAAGGATGTGCAATTAGTGCGCACTATCCAGATATTGGAAGACATGTTGAGAACTTGGATGTTGAACTTCAAAGGCTCATGGAAAGATCACATTCACTTAGTGGCATTTGCATATAATAATAGCTACCAATCTAGTATTGGCATAACACCTTTTGCAGCACTTTATGGAAGGAAATGACATTCTTCGTTGAGTTGGGATGATATTGGTGATTGAGAACTGTTGGGTCCTGAGATGATTGTGGAAGCAGTCAACGTGGTGCACACTATCATGTACAAACTTTGCATCGCGCAAGACCAATATAACCATTGGGCTGACACGAAGCGTCGTCATTTAGAATTTCAACTATCATGAATTCATAAAGATATCACTCAGATATCACTCAATAGAGGAATATTGTTAAGTTTTGGCAGACGAGGAAAGCTCATTCCAAGATTTATTGGACTTTTTGACATACTGGAACGAGTCAGAGAAGTGTCATATCGACTAGCATTGTCATCTTCATTGCAGGGAGTGCATGCCATGTTCAACATCTCTCAGTTGCGCCGATATGTGAGGGACCCTAAGCATATGTGGTGGACTACTCGGAGATTCCGGTGCAACCATATCTAACATATGAGCAACAACCAGTGGAGATCTTAGATTGAAGAGATTAGAAGACTCTCAGAAATAAAGTTGTCAATCTAGTGAGGATAATGTGGTGTCATGACTCGCTTGACTTCTAATTAGCTACGCTAAGCTACTGCAATGGCCACCAATGCAGCCCATGCCGCCTCCAGAGACCCACCACCACCACAGGCCCACCCCCACTACCACTATCTCCCTCAGTAAGGTACTCGCCAGGAGACGGGGTTGATTGGCTAACATTCACAAATTCATGTATTGTACCAGCTGTTACTGATTGAATTATCAGATCGGCACACTACAACTTGACGTCAACCTGGAAAGAAAGCAGAGAGAACACACACAACCGGGGGCAGTAATATCCAAAAGAATCGAGGAGAATTGTATGTTGCGAGCATGCAGATAGATATCAGCCCTTCGTCATATACCTGAGTTGTATGTTAGAAAGTTGATTCCCTGAGATGGGGCAGAGCAGCTTATGGCTGTTCAATCAGTAGCAGCTGGTAGATTTCAAGCAGCGGGAAACTAGTCATGTGGAGAGCACGCGGCCAACTTGTCAGAAAATGGTATGCGAGAGCTCCATGTTAAAATTTCCAGAAAAGGGATTTTCAACACAATCTCCTAGCAGGATTCTTCTATACACGCGTTCAAATTTAAAGAGAGCACACAATTTTGTTTTCAATCAATGTGTTGTTTCTTTGCCTGCCTTTGGGCAAGGTACCAAGTTGCAAGCCTGTGAAGGCTGACACCAACCAGTATCTTGCAAATAGTGAGCATGATGTAGGTCAAGCCTGACCAGATGAGCATCCAAAATAACCTCCATGGAAGGGGACCGAATGGCAGTAGGTTTGAATATATTGGGGTCAGTACTCGGATGACCTGCAAGGCAGTAAAACTTACGGATATTTAAATGCTTGTAATGCATGATCATTCAGAATAACCGAGTTTGTGGCTGAAACATACCACACATGCTGGTGCAAGAGGGATGAAAGTGAGGTCTTGCTTCCGCTCTTCAGGCTTCTCATTTAGTGTCTGAACGCATGGGAAAGACACTTCAGTAACATTCCTAGTGAGCATATGATACGATCCGGTGGATCGAATCAATAGAAATCAGATTTTAAAAGAGGAAAAATTAAAAAGAGGAATTTTTATTGGAGAATTTTGAAGAAGAACAAAGATAATTGAGTTCCTTCGAGACGAACTCGATCTCCTAGCTTTTACTTAAACGGATAAAAAGCCTAAAAATCCTTCGCACGATGCCTAAGGATGTTCTTCAACAAAATAAGCATAGCCCTAACAAAGGCGGCTAGCCCTAATTAAATAGAAAACGGGGATTTACTAATTTAGCCTGAAGAGACTAAAATATCCCTCGACCCACTAAACTCACTACGTGACGACCCCGCGCTTCCTACGCCTCACGTAAGTCACGATGGGTGGATCCACCTCCCCATGTGCCGGTGGAGTCGGCGGCGATGCGTCTGCATCCGTATCAATACCCCCCGCTAAAAGAGCCACCTTGTCCTCAAGGTGGAAATCTGAAAACTGCTCCCGGACCACGTCATATGCCTCTCATGTGGCGTCACAATCAGGTAGGCCCACCAAGTAGATCAGCACCTCTTTTTGTCGTTCGGTCCCTGACGAACTGCCCGTACATCCAGGGGCTCGAGCAATACCTCCATGTCCTCCATCAGTGTAGGTGGCAGAGTCGACGTGGCTGACTGGTCTCCAATCGCCCTCCGTAGCTGCGACACATGAAACACCGGATGTATCATCGAGGAAGGTGACAGGTGTAGTCGATAATCCACCTTCCCAATCCTGGCCGCAATCGGGTAGGGACCGTAGTAGCGAGCTGCTAGCTTCTCGTTCTGCCTCCGAGCTAAAGTCTTCTGCCTATAGGGTCGCAGCTTAAGATATACCATATCACCCTCCTGAAAGTGGACGTCCCTCCGGTGGCCGTCTGCCCAGGCCTTCATCACCTGCTGAGCCCTCATAAGATGTCGTCGTAGCTCCTCCAGCATAGCATCTCTGTCTCCCATGTAAGCTTCCACATGTGACACCGGTGTCTGCCTGTCCCCGAAACGCGGCAAGGATGGTGGGTCTCGCCCATAGAGGATCCTGAAGGGGGTCGTCCCTGCCGCTGAGTGGTACGATGTGTTGTACCAGTACTCCGCCCACGCCAACCACATGTGCCACTATCGAGGTGTCTCCGACGCGAAGCACCGCGTATAAGTCTCTATAGAGCGGTTCACCACCTCGGTCTGCCCGTCCGTCTGCGGGTGGTACGCCGTACTCCTCTTAAGGACCGTACCCTGTACCCTGAAGAGCTCCCTTCAAAACCCGCTCAAGAAGACCTTGTCCCTGTCGGACACTATGGATCTCAGTATCCCATGTAAGCGTATCACCTCCCGTATGAATGCGGTGGCCACCGAGACCGCTGTGTAAGGATGCCTCAAAGGTATGAAATGGGCATACTTACTCAGGCGGTCTACTACGATGAGGATCACCATATATCCCTTGGAGTGGGGAAGCCTGTCAATGAAATCCATTGAGACCTCCTCCCATACCCTCTCTGGGAACTCCAACAGCTGTAGGAGTCCGGCTGGGGCCATGGCCATATACTTGTGACGCTGGCAGACGTCACAAGCAGCTACTAACTGGGCCACCCTCCTCCGCATCTCGGGCCAGTACACCTCCCTAGCCATCCTCTGATACGTCTGTTGTACCCCCGAATGGCCTCCAGTCGTCGACCCATGGAACTCCTGAAATAAGACTGGTATAAATCCTGAGGCCCGCGGTAGCACCAATCTCCCCTGGTAAAGCAGTCTGCGCCCCTGTAGGGATACCCGGTCGGCCCCTCCTTCCCCTGCTGCAGCAACTCTCGAATCCGTCTCAACTCTTCATCACTCTCCGCCTCCTGAAAAATAGGCTCCCAGTCCAACCATAGCAATCTCACTGTCCCCAAAAAGCAGGGGCCTCCTCTGGTTCCGCCTCAGCTCCTGACGGTGCAATAAAAACGAAAAGCTGCAAGCATGGTAGTGGTAAATCACAGTAATTCAAGAATTTGCAATTAAACAGTTATACGAGCATAATTAAAAGCTAACTAAAACCAGGAACGGGAAAAAGTAAATAAAATAGGCATGCATGACAATTTACAATTTAGAGTTATACTATCATGGTTTTAGCAGCTATACCAATCTTAGGCCGTGAATCATGTTGGAGAGTACAGTAAGCAACCAACAGTCCACCTTGTACAAGAGCACTCACCCGGCCCGGCCCTTACATAGAAATATGGAGGGCTCTAAGTCCAAAATAGAAACAGAGGGACTCAAAATTATGTCCGACGATACTAAGAAGGCCACATCGATGTGACCCGGTCGGAATACCTGATGCGGTCATATAATCAGAAGCGTGGCTCTAGTTGTACACACACACACACACACACACACACACACACACACACACACACACACACTAATATGATTACCTCAAAACCCTGTGATTCTGCAGTGCCAAGTGTATATCAAGGTGTGTACATCTTTCAGTCTCACAGTAGTGTGGTACATGTGTTGTCTATGGTACAGTATTTGTTAAACATGCATTATGAAACAAGTCCAGGAGTCACATCAAAACAAGATAATATGGTTCGTGTGTGCTATGTGATCCAAGTCCATTCAAGTATCATGATTCCAATAGGTTTCTGGAGTGAATGTCATTGATTAGGTGGCATTTAAGTAACAACATGTCAAGTACATGATAGCAGGTTGTCTAAAATTATCTTTCCATCATAGCACATCCAACATGTTACTAATTTTGATGTTACAAGATAGCATGATGTAAGTGATATAACAACTAAATATGGATAGCATGCAGTAAATCAAAAAACATTCTAGGCATGTATCAAGTAATGTAATAAACTATATCTAAATAGCATGCAACAATTGAAATAATAGTCTAACTTGGATAGCATGTATGAAATGATATAGCAACCTGAAACACGGGGAATGTTAATGGGGGAGTGACAACTGTGGTGATCTTAGAACATTCTCATCATCGATCGTTCAAAGGGACATATCTATATATTCATGCTTTTCATGTCACCAGCAAACATGATCATAAAAGATAATTTTCAGGGTTCTAGAAACATGAATATAAGCCGAGGGTAAAATCCGAAATCCGACAATTATCAAGGCAAAAGCCCAAGCCAACAACGAGGGATGAAACCCAAGGGTACAGCAAGTAGGTAAGGCAAAGCCCAATTCTAGTCAATAATAGTCACAGAACAGAATCACTTCCACAAAATCAACTCACAGCCACAGGTCATAGGGCAAATCCCTCAGGGCTAGGGTGCTCACAACAGAGCCATATGCCATCACTAAAATAGGGCTAGGGTGCTCACAACAGAGCCACATGCCATCACTATAACAGGGCTAGGGTGCTCACAACAGAGCCACAGTACAGAGGCAGAGCCCATGGGCCTTGGCCACACGGGAGCAAGCCACAGAACAATGTAGGTAGAGGCCAAAAGTCTAGAACTGAACATCACAGCCAAAACAAGCCAACCACCAACCAACGCCAAACACCACAGAACACCAATGTCAACATAACACCAAGGCCAAACAAGCCAAGACCAAACCAAAAGGTAGAATCCCATACAGAGTCACGACAAAGGGACAAACCAAGTGACAGTCACGACCAGGGGCATGGAGGCCCAAATTGGTCACTACATAGGATAAAGCCCAAGCCAAAAGTCATAGCAAATAACATTAACCCAAGAAACGACCACATCAATGGTAAATGGAGGCAGCGATGGTCGCTGCCAAGCCCACGACTCAGAGAAAATTCATCATCGCAGTAAAAGAAAAGAATTTAAACCCAGAAATCAAGAATTAAATTGATTTACCAAAGATTGAAGACCGACGGGGTAAATCGAGCCTCATCACCTTACCGGGAGATGGCTGCAGCTGCTCGAGAGGGAAGGAGATGAAACCCGAACACAACCAAGCCCAATTGTAAATCTGAACTCACTGAAGAGGAAAACCAAAGAAATTTCGAGAAGAAAAACATTTTTTCCTTTGAAATCAAAATCCCTAAACTCAAAGGGTTCTTATAGAGGGGGAGAGAGTTTGTAGGCATGCAATCCAGGTAAAGGGGAGGTAGATCTTACCGTGAAATGATGAATTGATGGCAATCGTGACCTGGAGGGGCACCGACCTACTCGAGAGGGGCAGAGTTGACAACAGAGTGGATGGTATGGGCCATCAGGTGACATGTGGGGGTGATTAGGGTTTGTCAGGGATGTGTCATTCACCGCTTCGAGGGTTTCGTGGTTCCCAAGGAAAGGGTCATGAGAGAGGAGGGGATCGGGGGAAATTTGGGGCGTCGGTTTGGGAGCGGGTGAACTAAATAAGAGAAGTGGGCCGGGGATTTAATACACGGGAGTGGGCCAATGAATTGGGCCGGGGGAAAACAAAGAGGAAATAAAGGAAATAAAAGAAAGAAGAAAGAAATACTTTGGTTGGGCCTTGGGCACGTCTGAAATCAAAAACAAAAGAAGAAAATGAAGTTAAAATATATTGAGAAAGATGGGGTCATTACATGTGTTAGTCACTATCTTTAAAGGTAGATATCTGCCACTCGGAGGCAAAGCGCGGTTATAACGACCCGCTCCCGGGGGCCCGTTACTTATTGATATTTGAGCAGGTCCTGCATGTTACTAGTGAAAAACAAAATAGCCACGATGCAGAGATGTACAAAAATACTCAAATAGTGTCCAATTATTACAATCCATACTGTACAAGATGTCCCAACATATATACATGAAAAAAAGATAGTACATAAGTGAAAATAACTCTGGAAGCTGCGGTCGGATTCTGGCGCTATTATCTCAGGAGCATCTACCTCCAAATGTACGTCGTCTGCGGTGCCACGGAGATGGAACCGTAGGTAAGCCACAACAATTCTAAATATAGAAAAGAAACAGTGCACAAGTATGACAAAAGTAACTACGTACATGCAGAGCATAGTGAAAAGTAAAGTACTGAGCAACAATTGTACACGACTGAGTAGTATAAGTAAACTAAACTGAAAGGAGAGAACAACTATACTATGGTAGAGCAAGTGTAAAGCAGGCTAAGCAAGAAACATGCTACTGTTGTAGCTAAAGGTAAGTAAATTACTATGACTGCACAAGTGTAGTAAGTAACGTGCATGGAACGTGTAAGTTAAAGGTGATTGTAATGCGTAAAGTAAAAGTGACTGTGCAAAAGTAGCTACACTATGTGACTCAATTCGGAGAGTACAATATGTGACCATCGAGTTCATCTCTTGCCTGAGCGCGACCCAGACGAATGCCGAAAACACAGGCAGCTAGACAGGATGCTGATATGCAGCATATTTTTGTTTGTCGAAACACAGGCAGCTAGACATGATGCCAAAAACCCAGGCAGCTAGACATGTAGATTGAACTCCAGTCACTCCCGCACTTTCTCAAACTATGAGTTACCCCAAACCCCAGTGATGTGTCAAGTATCAGTTCTTTACTGGATGTTCCACAAGATGTTCCATAAGATATTCCACATGTTACTAGTGAAGTTAAGACAACTGGTTGACTTTCTCATTGAAAACCAGAAAGTCAGAACTTCTTTCCAAAGCAAGTTGGCCAAGCGAAGTGAGGATAAAGACAAGTCCAAGCACACAATTTACCCAAGTTGACAATTGTGTGTTAAACCCACCAAAGTAGAAAATTGGCAAAACAATCTGTAGTTGTTTACTTCCCTATTAGATTAGGTCTCTAGTTCGGTTCGAGTCAAGTAGCCGTTCGGAGGCTATAGTGATGTTCTAAGTTCATACGGGTACACTTATCTAATTTTCTAATTTTAGAATTAGTCGTGACTTACTGATTTCGAGATCGACGTAGCAAGCCGGAACTGGTTCTAGAGCTTCTACGGACGTTGGTGCACAAAAATTGGTACCTGCAATCACAAGATCACTTGGTTAAAGAACGCAACATTTCTATTTAATAATTTGGTCGTTTTGATTTTTAAACGGATTGAAACGTTGTCGAAAAGTATCCTAAATTTTTCTATAGGCTATATATAATGAAAATAATTTAACAGTAGGAGAAAATATTTTTCTGAAGCTTACATTAATTTTTATAATTTTTAAAATTTCAAAAATAATTTAAAAACTATTTTTAATTAAGTAACGTAATTATTCAACAATTTATTCCGGATGCAATCTGCATCGGAAAGTTGCGAGTGAGCTGTCAAAATGACCGTATCGAAGAGTTCTATAACATATATTCTTACCAAGTATAAGTTGTACTCGAAAATAATAAGTTACGGATTTTTAAGTGAAAATAACATATTTATCTTTTAGGCTTAAAAATTAATTATGGAAAATCTAAGCATCCGATTGAGACGAAACTAGTGCCATTGGGTCCAGAATGTCATTTCTGATTTTCTGGAGCTGGCATCATATTTTTCTAATGCTTATATAATTTATTATGTATTTAAAACCATTAAAATCTTATAAAATTTTATATAAAATATGAAAATACGTTATCGTATTTTTGAAAAAAAATACGTTTTCGTATTTTTTTTCCTTCACCCACGCTCTTTGACCACGCGTGCATGCAGCGGAGGCCTTCGACGTCGGGGACGGCAGCCGTGGCGGTGGGGCGAGGCGAAGGCAGGCGGAGATCATCGGATGCCGGCGGGGGCGTCTGTGGCGTCGACAAGCGGGCACCGGCGAGCATCGGGAGCTGTCCGCGGCGACTGACGTCGGAGGGGCTTCGGAGGATGCCGGAGGGCAGCGGGCACGATGGCGGGGTCGGCGTGGGTTAGAGGAGACGCCGGCGAGGCTTGGGGGCATCGAGCTCGGGGGTGTGGGCTACTGCAGCGAGTGGGGCGACTACAGCTCCGGCGAGGAGCTTCGTCGAGCTTGATGGCGAAGGCGGCGGTAGACGGCATCGAAGAGGGACGGAGGCGAAGGCTTCGGGGGTGTCATGCGAGGCTTCGGTCGTCGGAGTAGCGTGAACTGGGCGGCGTTCAGGGGTGCTTCGAGGCAGACGGCGGAGAGCGGGGGCAGCAGGCTCTCGGGGGTATCTTCGGCGATGCTCGGTGCTTCGAGGGCGAGGGCTTACGCGGAGATCGAAGGTGGGGATGGTGGCGGGAGGACGGTGGCGAGGCTCAGGGGTGGGGAGCGGTGAAGGCGGCGACTTCGTCGTCGTTTGGAGGCGGAAAAGCGGGGCGATGTGCGTGGGTCGGGGTCGGAGATCGACAGAAGAGAGAGGGAGAGGCTGTGTGCGGCGATCTCGGGGGTTTTGTGGGCAGTCGGAGGCGGAGTGGGGTCTGGCTTCGTGACGTCGCCGGAGGGAGGCCTACGGAGAGAGAGAGAGAGAGAGAGAGAGAGAGAGAGAGAGAGAGAGAGAGAGAGAGACTGAAGGGAGGAGAGTTTGATACGGGCCTGGTGAGAGTGGGATAGGGGAGAGAGAAAGCTGCCTGTGTGTGTGAAGGGGAGAGAGGAAGAGCGTGATACGGGTTTAGGGAAGAAAGAAGATGAGCTAGGGTTTAAATAGTCAGCTCTTAGTAGTTAACCTTGCTTAAAATAAATGTTTAGTCAAACTTAATTAATATTTTAGG
Source organism: Scilla litardierei (assembly GCA_030789695.1). NCBI lineage: Eukaryota > Viridiplantae > Streptophyta > Magnoliopsida > Asparagales > Asparagaceae > Scilla > Scilla litardierei. Next base: position 50,392 of record JAULAV010003698.1, read on the forward strand.
TAAGTAATTAATGAAAGTAGGTTTCCTTTTTGACCAAATTTGGAAAACGTGTTAGTACGTGAATCACATGTGTGCTTATAGGTTAGGTAGGGATTAGGTGTTAGCTGTTGACTAAAAGGAGAAAAATTTAAACGTGTCTCTCCCCACGTTTAAGTCCTGATTTGGGTAAGTTAGCTAGGGTTAATGTAATTAGGGTTTGGTAAGACGGTAGTTAGTAGTAAAAAAGTACCATGAAATTACGATTTTGCCCCTACCAGTAAACGTGTCCAAAAAATTACGAAAACATACCCACGGGATCGTATCGTCGCGAGGATTGCGAATACGAGATCCATTGCAGGGTTTGGTAGGACGGTAGTTAGTAAAAAATACCATGAAATTACGATTTTGCCCCTACCAGTAAACGTGTCCAAAAAATTACGACAACATACCCACGGGATCGTATCGTCGCGAGGATTGCGAATACGAGATCCATTTCAGGGTTTGAGCTACGGACATACTGGTTTTGGGCCAAAAAGTTTAGGAAGCGGGTTTATGGGTTCTCTATTGATTTGACTTCAGAAAATTACGAAATTAATGTCAAGAGCCCTAAATGATCATAGGATGCTATCTTAGAAGTTTGAAAACATTTTGATGAAGTTTGTTTAGAAAATAAATTCATTAAGCCAAAACAGCAATATCTGAAAATGAATTTTTATCAGAATTGTTTTGAGTATTTGATGAAACTCGAACTTACTAAAATACTTCATGACTAGTCTGGTATCTCAAAATATTTTTATAAGAAATTTTTGAAATCGTAAAACTCCTGACAAACCATTATAAAATAGTTTTTAAAAAAATTGAAAATAGGTTAAATACGTAAATAGTTGTCTTGATAAAAACAGGCCGTTACATCGGTGCAAGGCATGATCGACAGTTTGCCCTATTGGATACAATGACCTCTGACTCTACAAGCATGCATGCACGAATACAGAACTCAGCTATGCCAATTCCTTCTAATAGGAAAAGAACTAGAAGGAGAACAGAGGGACGCACTTGATGTGGGAGATTGATGTGGGCATGTATCTTCTCTGTGGTTTTTTTCCAATGATCTCTTTTTGATGAGAAGAAAGAACTAGCTGTTAGAATTGTATCATTGTTTATAGCTTGGGACATGCAAAAATAATTCTGACAGAACAAGGACATGAAAGAGATCAAAAAGATCTCTGACAGTAGGAGGATTAGTCATATTAAGATCTCTGTCAGGAATTTGATCTCTGACAGGAAAGACTGAAAAAATATTAATATCTCTGACAGTCAAGTTAAGCTGATGGACTAACTGGCATGTGAGCAATGGGTCTATTTGCAAAACAAAAAAAATAATCATGCCCAAAAAAATATAGAGAGATGCAAATCAAAATTAGGCCCACACGTATAGCACAAATCCGAGATTTTGCACAATCTGAAATTGCCATCTTCGACATGAATAAAAGAGTAGTGTTGGTGATTGGTATCAAAAAAATGAGACAAAAGGCAATTTTTTTTAAAAAACTACATCTATCTTTCATCTTTACCTAAAATACCACATTGTTTTTGGAAAATAACAAAAAACAATTTGTTGTGAAGGGAAAAGTAGGGAAATATGTGTAGAGGGTTATGAGCCCCCTACCCTCATATTTATAGCTTTCAATAGTGGGCTGGATACCCAATGGGCCTCATGGGCCTATTCATAACACTTCCCCTTATCCAACCAACATTGAATAAGAGGTGTATTCTTCAGGATCCGAGTTAGGATAACTGCCTTGTTAAATAAAAAACAGTTAATCCATAGCTTCCCCTGTTTTAGGGATGTGTTTAGGGGTGGATACTTCAGGATCCAGAGTCAACGAGGTTGCCTCGTCAAAACCTTGACTACGGAAAACCCAGTGGGAAAAAACCAGTAGCCAAGGGAAAAGAGTACAACTCTGCGGTTGACTCCCCCTCATCTGACCAAGCTTCAGGCTTGCAGATTTCCTATGAATCAATACATCAGTCTCCTATGTATCTATGAGTTCATAGTCCTCTCATCCTGACCCAGTTTACATTTTCTCACTCTCCTCATCCCAATCCCATATACAAGTTTCTCAAAGATACTAGTAGGCAGGGATTTGGTAAGCAAATCCGCGAAGTTATTACATGATTGGATCTTATGTACCTCAATCTGCTTCTTCTTCTGAAGGTCGTGTGTCCAGAAGAACTTGGGGGAGATATGCTTCGCCTTGTCGCCTTTGATGTAGCCGTCCTATAGCTGGGCTATACATACTGCATTGTCTTCATGAAGTGGAGTAGGCGCAAGAACGCCGGTCATCAGGCCGGTGGAGGTGAGGATGTGCTGGATCACAGAGCGTAGCCAGAAACTCTCCTTGCTTGCTTGTGGATCGCTAGGAGCTCTGAGTGAGTGGATGAGACGGTTGTCATGATCTGCTTTACAGATCTCTATGATATGGTTGTGCCGCCATAAGTAAACATGTATCCTGTCTGAGACTTCTCTGTATGAGGATCGGACCTGTATCCTGCATCAGCATAACCAACTAAACTAGTTGATGCCCCTTTCCTATAGAATAGACCTAAGTCTATGGACCCTTGGAGGTAGCGCAGAAGATGCTTAACTCCGGCCCAGTGCCGCTATGTAGGTGCAGCACTATATCTGGCTAGTAAGTTGACTGCAAATGCTATGTCAGGGCGAGTGCAGTTAGCCAGGTAAAGGAGTGCATCGATAGCACTTAGATAAGGCACTTCGAGGCCTAGTACTTCCTCCCCCTCTTCCAGCGGCCGGAAGGAGTCTTTATGCACGTCCTAACGACCATTGGAGTGCTGAGGGGGTAGCACTTATCCATCTGAAACATTTTCAATAAGTTCGATGTGTAAGTTGACTGATGTAACAGGATCCCATCGTTAAGATGCTCTATTTGAAGACCTAAACAGAATTTTTACTTTCCGAAGTCTTTCATCTCGAAGGTTTCTGTCAAGCTTCTAGAAATCTCTGCGATCTCTTCAGGAGATCTGATGAGGTTCAAGTCGTCTACATAGACGGCTATGATTACAAATCATGTTGCCTTTGCTCTTATAAATATGCAAGGACAGACTGGGTCGTTTGTGAATCCTTATTTTGCAAGGAAATCGCTCAGTATGTTATACCACATCCTTCCAAATTGTTTTAGACCATATAATGATCTTTGCAGTTTCACTGAGTAGATGTCACGTTCTCTCTCTTTTAGTGCTGCAGGCAAAGAATAACCGTCAGGCAATCTCATATAGATGTCTCGGTCTAGGTTGCCATATAAGTATGCAGTAACCACATCCATAAGTTGCATATCTAAACCCTCTTGGGATGTTAAGCCAATGAGAAATCGGAAGGTGATCGCATCCATGACCGGGGAGTATGTGGCTTCAAAATCCACCCCTGGACGTTGGGTAAAAACCTGCGCTACAAGCCTTGCTTTGTAGCGAACGATCTCATTCTGTTCATTTCGTTTTCTAACAAATACCCATTTATAACCCACAGGTTTTACACCTTTTGGTGTCTAGACTATGGGTCCGAAGACCTTGCGTTTGGTGAGTGAATCCAACTCCACTCCTATTGCCGCTTTCCACTTTGGCCAATCATCTCTGCTTTGACATTCTGTCAGAGAGCGTGGTTCAATATCATCGTCGCAGTATGCGACGTTGATGGTAATATTACACGCAAATGTGTCATCTATGGTTGTGCTCTTTCTGTCCCAATACTCCCCAGTTCGTACATAGTGTATCAAAACTTCATTTTCTCCCGGTTTTTCCTCTTCATGAGAGTTTGGGAGAGATGGGGTAGCAGGGCTTATAGTAGCATCCTGTGGTGGTATTTGTTTACCATTGCCAAGGGTCCTACTCTTTCGAGGGACTTGGTCCTTGGATCCCGGTGGTCGCCCTCTCTTTTTGAGAGGTCCAACCATTTCTGCTGCAGGCGGGTTGCATCCATTTTGCGGTATGTCAATCCTAGCTGGAGTGTTAGCAGCATGGACATGTGATTTGACAATCTTCTGGTTGTCAGTAAATTTGTCTGGCAAGAGATGGACAGTGTTTTGGATGTGGAGAATCTTCAGGACCTCCTCCTCACACTGGCTTGTGGGCGGATCAAAGTGACATAATGTCTTTGTATCCCAAGTGATACAGTCTGAAGCTTCGAGCTTCTTTGTCTGTGAGCCTAGTCTTGGAAACGATGTTTCATCGAATTCACAGTCCTCTAGACGTGCCTTGAAAACGTCTCCCGTAAGGGGTTCTAGGAATCTAATTATGGAGGGGGTGTCAAACCCAACATAAATACCTAGGCGACGTTGTGGACCCATCTTTGTCCTTTGTGGTGGTGCTATGGGGACGTATACTGCACAACCAAATATTCTCAAGTGTGAGACAATTGGTGAGGCTCCAAGTGCTAGTTGCATTGGAGAAGATGACTGACCTCCAGAAGGTCTTAATTTTATTAAAGATGTAGCATGCAAAATTGCATGACCCCGCGCATTCACTGGCATCTAGGATTGAAGTAATAATGGACGAGCAATCCATTGCAGTCTCTTAATTAGAGATTTTGCTAACCCGTTTTGGGTGTGAACATGCGCTACATGATGTTCGACTTCAATTCCCTGAGCTTGGCAATAGTCTAGAAAGACTTGTGACGTAAACTCCCTCGCATTGTCCAGACGAAGTTTCTTTATCTGGTAGTCGGGGAAGTGGGCCCGTAACTTGATTATCTGAGCTAAAAGCTTAGACAGTGCTAGGTTACGGGTGGACAGTAGACACACGTGTGACCACTTAGTAGATGCGTCTATCAGGACCATACAGTACCTGAACGGACCACTTGATGGGTGTATCGGCCCACAAATGTCTCCGTGGATTCTTTCCAGAAAGCTTGGAGACTCCACGTCCACTTTCAGTGGAGAGGGTCTCGTAATCATTTTACCCTTGTAACAGGGTGGACATGGGGATTTGCCTTTTTGAAGAATCTTCATGTTCTTCAAGTCTATACCCCTGGAGCTTTTTATGATGCGGTACATCATAACAGAGCCAGGGTGTGCCAGTCTACTGTGCCAGAGTTGGAATTCTGGTGTTTGGGGGCACTGCAGGTGCTCCGCCATGGATGTTTCTGGAGTTTGTATACTTGTTTGGTAGAGTCCCGAGGGGAGTCCCTAGAAACGTTTCACAATGGTTTTTGAACCATTTGTAAGAGACGTTACAAGCAAGTATTCCCTTTTATCTGCCTCGACCGTCTTTAAGTGATATCCGTTTAAACGGATATCTTTAAAGCTTAGAAGGTTTCGGATAGATTTAGGGAAGTATAACGCATTTTTAAGTGTGATTTGTGTGTTACCGGGAAGCAATATGATTGCTTCCCCTGATCCTTCGATTATATTAGTGGTCCTGAGATTGTTCTCATGGATCAGAGTAGATACTTATGCTCGTGAAGTAGTCTATGTTTTGAAGGATCGAGTGCGTCGATGCACTGTCCACTAGGCAATTTGATTCCATATCTATATAAAAAGAAATACGTTCAAGTAGTAAATGATATGAAAAAGAAAAGATCTACTTTCATTTAAAAATGCTCAAAGGAAATGTTTTGACATGGAATAAAAACTAGGTACTATGCAGAAAAGGAAGATACATTGCTAGCATAAAAAATGGTCAATAAATAGAGAGTGTCATCTCCCATGAAATCTTTAGGAGTCCATGAGGTCTCTGGCAAAGCTACGCTCTTGATCAGGTTTGTCTCGGCTCGAGGCTTGAGGCTTTCCTGGTAGAGGTCCTGGAGGTGTTTCTGGGTGCGGCAGATTCTGGACCAGTGGCCCGTCATTTCGCATTTGGAGCACTTATCCTCCCAGTCTTTCTTGGGAGTGCCACCTTTGTTGGACATCCTCTTTTGCTTCTTTTCCACGAACTTCTGGTTCTGAGGAGGAGCTGGGGGAGTGGCCTTCTTCCACTGCTTTTGTTCTTTCCATTTCTCGAATTTTGCCTTTTTGCCATCTTCTTCTTCTGGGAAGACTGGATGTGTGCCTCTGCAGGAGGTGGCAGTGGAGCGGAGCCAGGAGGGCGCAGGTTGTGAGTGGCAACCAACAGGTCTCTGTTCTGTTCAGCCATAAGCAGGCATGAAAGCAGATCAGAGTACTTCGTGAACTTCCTCTCACGGTATTGTTGCATAAGGATCATGTCCTTCTCGTGGAAAGACGTGAACGTCTTTTCCAGCAACATTTTCTCCGTCACCATTTCACCACACAACTTCAGGCGTGAGGTGATACGGAAGAGTGCTGAGTTGTACTCCGCGGATTTGTAATCCTGTATGCGGAGGTGAGTCCACTCGTACTGCGCACGGGGGAGTATGACATCTCTCTGATGTCTGTACCTCTCCTCGAGTGCGTCCCACAGCTCGTAAGGATCCTCTACAGTAAGGTACTCGTCCTTCAAGGTCGAGTCTAAATGTTTCCTGATATAGATAATGGCTTTCGCCTTTAGTATATCGGAAACTTCCTCTGTATGAGGTGCTTCTTTTGAAGCATCCTTGTCAGCTGCGGCAGTACTTGGTGTTGCCTTCTCAGTCGGTGTGAGACTGTGTCACGCCCCGCTTCCCTAAAATGGAAGGCGAGACGTGAGGAGGTCCGCTCAGACGTGGAGCTGTGAAGCTGCAGTCTGATAAGCGTATAAAATATCAATTGGCAGGTCCTTGCAAGTGCGACACGGAACAACAATAATAACAAGGAAGGAGAGAGAGATAAAATATTCAATCTCAGAATGTCCACAATAAATTTCAACATCACAGAAAAGCCACCAGGCTAAAAGAAGAATCTAAAAGGAAAGTACAAGAGACTGAAAAGAGGCCTAAGGCATGGCCAACATAATACATAACATCAACAAGAAAAGAGAGGTGCTACGCACCGACAGCCTAACAACGACTAAGCAGAAAACAACAACAGCTAAAAGGAGCTCTAGGACTGGTCTCCTATGTCCTCGAACTCAACACCTGCAACCTGCTCGTCCTCAACGACCAACTCTGGCTCACAATCTAACATGTGACACCCAAAAGAGAAAAGAGGCACATGTCAGCAAGTCTAAAAGACTTGGGCAAGGAAACTGAAAGAAAGGTAAACTAGCAACCTAGAAGTTATAGTATGATGCATGTCATGGCAAGTATAGTATGGAAGAGACAAGTAAAGTACAAGTAGCAAGTAACAAGTATGTCATGGATAACAAGTTTTACAAGTAAAACACGGACAAGTACAAGTGGCAAGTGTGACAAGTATTGTCAAGTAACAAGTACAAGGGATCACCCACACATGGATGCCCTATTGCCCGCAGGCTGTATTCAAGTGTCAAGTACAAGGGATCACTCAACGAGTGCCCTATTGCCCGCAGGCTGTGTTGAGCTCGTCTTCTGGAACACGAGCCAGAAAGTGTATTTAACAAGTATGGCGTAGGGATGCACCTAGCCAGAACAAGTAGCACTAGTATGTAGCGATGCTACGCAATCACGATGAGTTTTCAAGCATGCAATGACATGAGCAGATAATTCGCGTACCGTTAATTGAATTAAACATGGCAGGCAAAATGCAATGACATGAACATATTCGCGTACCGTTAATTGAAATTAAACGTGACAGGCAAATTGCAATAGCAGTTAAGGATGCATGGATGACATGAACAGTTAATACGCGTACCGTTAAGGAAAGTAAACGTGACATACAAGCATGATGAAAGTGACGGACCAAGCTTCGTTGTCAAGCTAGGTCAATGGCGTCTAAACGGTTATCCTTTCACCGTCTAGTCTCTTTTACGCTAAAGCAAGGTAAATGGCCTAAAACATGGCCTAAATCAAGAGATGCAAGTTTCACTTGCCTGCAAGTCCGCTGTCAGGTAAACACCGTCCAGATGAGTCCAAAGTCACAGATAACCTACGTGCACAAGTAAGTTCGTTACGACGGAGCTAAAAATCATTAGGCAACCTAGGACGTCTAACGAACCAATTTTAATTAAGTTTCTATCCTAAGTTAGGTGACACATCATTTTTAACGATCGTTAACAATTAATACGTTAACCGCATCCAGTTGCTAGCACGAACAATACACAATAATTATATTAAGCAACCTAGGCTAACACGTTAACTAAAAGTTGTGTAACCAAGTTGTCAGCCCTACGAATATTCATGTTAACAGCAATATAGAACGTTACTGGCATGCAACACCAATTTCATTAAGCTACTACTTGTTAACTAGGGTTGTACAACATCATTAGTATATAGTCGCGTACACGAGTTATCGCCCCTAGAAATAATCAATTTATCATCTATACTAATGTTACTAGCCTGCAACCAACATTATATCAAGTTACTAAATTGTCTGCTGTAACATAGCACATAAAAACTTATCACCACTCACTGTAGCAACACAGTGCATGCTCCTTATAACAATGTGTCCATGTACTTATAATAATAACACAAATAGTGGGGTCTTACAAATTGTTGTTTGCAGATGGGGGATCTCGTCGTACGGCGGAGCCTGGCATCGCCATGGTCGGCGCTTCTACGGCAGGGTGGTGTGGTGCTCTCGGGGCTTCCCGACGAGGCTAGTCGACGGTGGGGGCCAGTCCACCGTGGTGATCGGAGCACGGGGAGGAGAGGCACCGGGGAGATGGGATAGTTGCTGGCGACAACGGCGGCTTCCGGTGGTGTGAACGCTGTGGGGAGGCGGAGGAGGTTGCGGGGTCGAATTACGGCGACGCGGCGTCGGAGCAGCGCGGCGGCGGCGATCTGCTGTTGTGCTTGCTGCAGCTGCGGGCGACGCCGGAAACGAGCGGAGCACGGTGGCATGAGGGGCGGCCACGATGGAGCTAGGCGGTGGGGTGAGCTGCCGGAGATGACGCCGGAGAGGGAGGGGGACGGTGGCTGCGAGAGGCGGGCGTGGCGCTGCAGCTGACGCGATCGGGGGAAAGCCGTGTGCTTTGGGACGAAGCCCGGCGGTGCTACAGGCCGGGGGGTCGACGGCCATGCGAGGATCGCCGGCGGGATGCGGCGATGGGCAAGCGCACGTCGGGAGAGTGAGGAAGAGCGAGGTGAGGGCTATGGGTTACGGCGGAGGGGACTCGTGATGGCGTGCGAAAGCGGCGCCTGAGCTTTTGTGCGAAAATGTTTTGAGGCGGCGGCTCACAAGTTTACTGAGAAAAAATAAGGGAATAGCCCTAGGTTTTATTATTGTTTATAGGGGAATAGGGTTGCTCACGTGAGGAATTGATGGGCTAGGGTTGTAGGAGCTTTTATTATATTAGAATAGGATTTGAAAAGCCCAATAGAGTGTGCTTTGTGTTGCGGCTTGGGCTTGGGCACTAGGGCCTAGGTTAGGCTAAGTCAACATGAATTTAGGGTGTTATATTCTTACAAAATTATTTGGGGTAAGATACCAAGAGAACTTAGGGTTAAATGTATAATAGGTTGGTTAAAAGTGAAAATAGGTCAAACGAAGTCCAAAAATTGTGAAATAAATACTGGGGTGACCGCACGGACGAGAGAAGGAAGACGAGGAAGATGGATTATAATTTCGACGACGAGAAACGGAATTAAAAATAGAAAGGTCTAGCGACAAAAGTGAAAATCGTGACGTCTCTTCAAATAGGATCAAATCGTGGGAGAACGACCCGGAAATGACGTTCCCAATTAACACCACAATTTTAATGCTCTCAGATAGGGTCACAACGGCATATCACACTATAGGGTTCGGTTACGGACAAGGTCTAAAATAAATACGTGCACGAACAAGGCTACGTGCACGTAACGCGTATAAAGGATACGGGGTCCTAATGCGACGGTAATTCCAAGTTGGGCACACAACGGGGGTTGGCTTGCTAAGGATGCTACCAAGGTGCTACGGCCCTATCGACTCAACGACATGACTCACACACAAAGCAACAAAACCATTCAGGTACCCGAAATTGCTATACGCACAGCCGTATAACAAATAGCGAGTACCGGCCGTTACAGACTGAAACCATGAGAGCGCAGATGGAACTTCAGGTCCAACTGCCAACTCAGCTAGTTTGACCCAATATCGGCCTTCAGGACCGAAAAGTCGACATTCGCAAGTCTGGTCATTGAATGATCTAGCAATATAAAAACAGCATGGATCATTAAACTGAGTAAAAATAGACATCCACGCATGTATTTTAAGCATTTGTCATATCATGAATTTATTAAAGGAAATTTAACATCCATGCATGCTTTTGACGGTTTCGTAACGTGAATAATTAAAAAGATTAATATCCACGCATGCTTTTTGACAGTTTCAATGTAACATTAACATGGCATGAAAATAGTTAACATCCACGCAATTAATGTATAAGCAATGAAAAAATAACTTAGGACTATGGGGATCAGCCAGCCGACACCGAAAAGAAAAAGACAGTCCGAAATTACATCAAAAGTTGCATGAAAGAATAAGTACAACTCGGGAACTTCAGAGAGAAGCCCCTTTCATCTTTGTGCATACGCCTTCAGCTCCTTTTTGGTGTCTGTCGGTCTTCTTTTTACATTTATATACTCACCTACAAATTTCTCTCAAAAAAAAAGAAAAATTGCAGGAAATTAAAAGTGTCGGAAACCTGGCTGATCCCTAAAAACATAGCCTAATTGCACATCCACGCAGATACTATATGGAAAATATACAACCACGCAGATAATCATATCACAGGCATGTAAAGATTAATTAAATAATCTAAATAGTGTGTGACGTGCTAAAGATTTATTTTTGAAAAACTTTTTTTACCTTTGATTCATATTTTTAATGTTTTGTTTACCGCTTTAAACCCTTTTAATAAAGTTTCTTTAATTATTTTGGGATTTTAGGGCCAAAATAAAAAAGAAAAATTATTTGTGTAAATGGGCTAATTTTCAGGCTTTTGGGCCATGAAAACAACCCATTAGGGTTAATTGGGCCTCCCCTGAAAAATTGGCCCGTTTAGTGTTAGGGTTTCCGAAAAACCCTAGGGGGCCCGCGGCGCGGACGCCGCGGCGGCGGAGGGCCGCGACCTGAGGCCGCGGCACAGGGCCGCGGCTTCAGGCCATGGCTGCAGTCCGCGGCCTGAGGCCGCGGCTGCTGGCCGCGGCGTTTTCGCCGCCGGCGGCGCTTGTGAAGCGCCGCTGTTTCGCCCTTCGGGCGTGCCGAGTTTGGATCAAGATCGGGGGGTAAAAAACGGATTTTTCAAGCATTTAGATCGCTAAAAACTGATTTTTATTGTTTTTAGACATGCAGATCTAAATAAAAATGTGATTTTTACCGTGTTTTAAACTTTTTGATCCTAAAACATGCAGATCTAACGTGAAACGCAAGTTTAGATCTAAAAAGTTTTGATTTTTACCTCTAGATTCGACAAGAGAATCTAGTCGACGGTTGGTGAAGGATGCCCTTTTCGCTCCCCGTTGAGAAGATTACGATCTTCTTGAATCTGAGCGATTGATGGATCACCTTCCTCGCGAGCCGCCGTCTCCTCCAACGAGCGTGATCGTGCTGATAACGTGTTGTGAAGGAAAAAGTAGGGAAATAGGTGTAGATAGTTATGAGCCCCCTACCCTCATATTTATAGCTTTCAATAGTGGGCTGGATACCCAATGAGCCTCATGGGCCTATTCATAACACAATTTTATTTTTTATTTTTCCCAACTTAATCATCTAACGTCGTTAATAGAAAACTACATTTACCCTTCTAAACATGCAACATGCTGAAGTTACCCCCTCCATGTTATTATAAGTCCCAAAAAATTAACTCGATGTTTAAATAATATTTCGAAAAACTACATCTGTCTATCTTGTAATGCTTTGGAGGACGAATTTGAGAAATATAAAGTTGAGTGTAATTTGAAAACGGGGGAAACATAAATGCAATTTTTTGGAAATTGGCCAAAACAACAACAACAAGAACAAGAAGAGCTCCTCAAGAATAAAAAAATAAAAAGAACAAAAGTAGAAACCCATTTACTAAAAATTTACAGTTTAAAACAATTTTTTCCATTAATAACAAAAATAAGGGATTCGATCAAATTATGCGATCAACACAACCGTTCCCATTTATGAAACATGACACCGGACCTAAATCGAAAAGGATCCGATCTGTTTAAAGCAAACCCTATTCGAGTTTAACCTGTTACTTTGTGTATATAAATCCCAGCCCCATGCAGAAAGAAAACAAACCAATCGCCTTCAACCTACATCTCTCTGGCCTTCATCTGTTGATGATCGCCATTGGTAATGGAGAAACGCCGCAAGCCTCCTGAATCTTTGGATGTATGTTATCATTAAAACATATATTTATCGTATCTTCTTTTTATATGAATCTTTGGATGTATCTTATTATGTGCCTGGAAAATTTATATAACATTATACATGAAAACTGCATGCTTCTACTAAATTTGGGATCGGATAAAAAGTTCTGAACATTAATATTCCATCTGCCAGACTAATCTCAATGCAAGGAATGTGAAGAGGAAGCTGAGGTCAAGCGCTGAAGAAACTGAAGGGCAACAATGCAGTAACAAGAAAGCGAAAAAACTCAACTGGACATGCACCAAGAAGAGGAGCAACCTGAGGCTGCCTGAACTTGAAAGCGCCATAACTAAAGACCCAGCCCAACGCGAGCCAACGGCGGACGCTGCAGTTGTAGATGCCGCGAGCTGCAGAACGGAACAGAAACAGCCAATCGTCCATCCTTGGCTGTCGTGGGACTGCCCGGGTCTGCGCAGCGCGGATGACGCACTTGAGCACACGCCGATGCCTGACACAGACAAGCTAGCAGCCCTTGAGGTGCAGCTTGAGGCTGCTCTTAAGAAGGTGCTGCTCAGGAGTGCACGTCAGGATCCAAATTATGACGGCAGGGATGCTCGGCAAACAGTGAAACCGAAGATTGGTGATAGAGTAGTTGTCTTGGCTCTGGCAGCTGCTGTAAATAACAAAAGAATGAGGACTGCGAGATGAACTGAAGGGGATTGGGAGCTTTCTTTTTATAAGTGTATATAATCATTCGTAACATTCAGTTCATATAAAATTCAAAAGTAGAACCAAAAATGTACTTGAAATAACGCAGAGTATTCTTTTTATAAGCAAATAATCAGCGTACAACAAGAGAAGCATTTAGTCCATGATCAAAAATCGCCAGTGAACAACTAGAGAGAATTTAGTTCTCAAAAATTACAACAGGCTGAACTTAAAGGGCACATGATTCAACTACAACATCCAAAAAATCTCTCATCCTACATTCTTTATTCATGAAGAAGGCTCACACGTTAATAGAACCCAGTTTCTTTTACAGAATACATGACTTGATGAACCTCCAAATGTTGAAAGCCCATATATCTTGAAGTCAGACATGACCGTCCAAAGCCCCCTTCAGCAGATGCAACCCCTCCAATGAAATGCTTCTTCGAACTCGGGATCTGGAGATCTCAATGCGGGGTGGCGGATCAGGTGAAAAGCAGACGACCAACACGGTTAGGTTATCGCAGGTGTTTCTCTTAAGAGCCTCTCGAACTAGCTCTTTCGAGCACCTTTCCGGGTCATTATGGGCCATGAGCTCTTTCCTTGCAATGGTCACCGCACACTGGCTGCTCATCACATCCCAGAGGCCATCGCAGCCCATGATCAAGAATTCGTCTTCCTCTGTGAGTATTGTCTCCTGGAGTTCAGGCTCAGCACTCAAGGGGCACATAGAACCTTTGGGTCCTTTCATGTGCCAATCACCAAGGGCCCTAGCTACAGACAGCTGCCCATTAAGATATCCGTCATAGATAATGCCACCTAACTTCTCAATTCGTAACCTTTCGCTGTTGCAGTTCGGTTTGTGGTCTCTGGAGAGCTCAACTGCTCGGCCACGTTTCCCGAGCACA